>JAKUCV010004251.1:0-63647 GCA_028386065.3 Turnera subulata
TAAGCATCCCGTTCTGCCCTGGGAGCAGAAGGCGCCGGTTCATTCGGAACAGGCCCTTCAAGGACATACAGCTTCTTTTCTTGTTTGAGGACAATCCTCAAATTGCGATACCAAGATAGGAAGTTATTCCCATTCAGCTTGTCCTTCTCAAGGACAGATCGCAATGATAGTGTACCTGTGTTTTGTGCCATGGTAATTCGACAACAAAGATCAACTCACACAAATAAGAGTCATGCATACATAAATCATTTAACAAGGAATTTAATTAAATGATGCTCCTACTAAGAATCAATAAAATGATGACAAGTAGGCCAAGATCCACATTTCACTACAACATAAGTCAGCTAGGGCTGATCACCTACATCATAGCTATTTAGGTAGACAACTCTTGTCAATTACATCTCTATGCAACTCTTGGATAGTTGAGTGAACAACACCTTGTCCAAGTCTATCTTATAGACATTCCTCAACCCTTGCCTCTAGGTTCTTATTCCTATTAAGGTAACCTAGTTAAGTCCACACCCACAACAAGCAATCGGGATATTACAATTATCCTCTCAAACCTTGCTAGGATAAACATAGGCACCTTGCTAGGGCAAAACCTACCTAGTGTTGATCTAAGCAATGATTAGTGCTCATCATGGAAGGCAACTAAGAACTTAATATATTTCATCAACATATGTTCATACATCTCATGCATAGAAATATTTAATCATACATTGATGTTAAGCAAATTTGGAAGACAAAATGCAAGTGAACATCGATGTTTTCCCAAAAACATCGATGTTGTGACAAGTAAACCTCGATGTTTGCAACTTCAACATCGATGTTTTTGAGTGCTTGAACCCCAAACAATTTGGCCGAGTCTCAAAAACATCGATGTTGGACATTACAACATCGATGTTTTGAGTACCCTTAAAGTTCAAAATTTGGCAGTAGCATAATAACATCGATGTTGGATTGGAACATCGATGTTTAAACTTCTTGAACCTCATAACATCGATGTTGTAAAACCAAACATCGATGTTATTCGAGTTCTGGAAATTTATTCAATTTGGCCGAAGCAAAATAACATCGATGTTGTCACTTACAACATCGATGTTGTTGAGCACCTGCATGAGAACATCGATGTTGTGTCACACAACATCGATGTTTTGAAGATTCGGCCGATTCTAGCTTCATCTAAACATCGATGTTGGTGACACAACATCGATGTTTTGAAGGTTCGGCCAATCCTCAAGCCATGCCAACATCGATGTTTGGTCACACCAACATCGATGTTTTGGCCATACAACCCTTGAACGACAATCGTTCAAAACACAAACCGACACTCGGTTTTCATTAATCGAACTCTTCGATCTACTACCATAAACACCTTAATTGATATCTCATACCAATCAAGTGCTTGTCAAAACACTTTTGACAAATCAACATGCATATCTCATATACTCAATTGAACACAATATGGCATGATCATGCTATATCACATAAAACATATCATGCATATTTACTCAAAACATACCAAACCTATGCACATATTTGCATGGCAAATCATATATACCAAAACAAAACTTAGCATATCATTTGATAACCACAAAACACATCATATTCAAAATCACCTAGCATATCACATATACAAGTTGATTCCTACACATGCTTAGATGATCATATCACATATGCATCATTTACACGGTCTAAGAGCGTCACAAGTTGCTCCGCTACCACTGTAAGTTTCCCTAGGCTATATGACACTCATATAAAAGCGGATATATGCAGCGGAAGACAAGGGAAACAACCAAGAACACATGTGAAGCTAGTAAACCGTATAACAATTTTTACTTACTTGTAGTGTTAGGATCTTTCACCTAAGCCGGAAACCGAATCAGTAAGAGCAAGAAGAAGACCTGCTCCTCTACGGTATCCACACGAACCGTGATAGCTTGGAATCGTCCCACGAAACAAGCTTCGAGCTCCCCGGACTGAAGTGCTAGCAACAAAACCGGGGCTGTGTGTAAGGTGTGTTTTAGCTCTTCCTTTCTTTCTCAAAGAAGAAGAGATATTGAGAGGATGTGTGTGTTTGTGTGTGGACTGAAAAACCAGCTCAAGGAAGGAGAAGGGAGCAGCAAAAACGTTCAGCCAAGCCACACAAAGGTTGTGAATGATCTGATCATTCAAACCAAGTGGAGACACAAGGTAGTGCAAGCAATGGCCTACCACCTTTGGCCCATCACCCACTAAACCATATCTTAGACAAGATAATGTAGCTCCCATCATTCTTTCCAGCACAACACACACAACACTCCACTCATGTCTGATCAATCATTATTGATCCAAAACCGGCCCTGGTTCAACCATGGTCCAACCACGGTTCAACCACGGTCCAACCACACCCGGTCCAACCATGGTCCAACCACGGTTCGACCATCTGCTCGAATCATCGGTTCTATGTGTGTGACCCTGTAGGCACTTGTAACGTCCGGCAATGATTGTAAAATCTCATTTTACAATCATAAACAAAGAGCGGCGTCTAGCAACACATCATTGCTACCCGAACGACAAGATCAGAACTGATTCACTATGCCTCGGAATATGTCATCGTCCTATCGTCCCATCATCAAGATTAGACCGAGACATGGAAACGTCAATCTCGTATATGTCTAATCTCGGTTTCTTGATCCTCGAGTTAACTGTATAAAACGGATACCCGTGATATCATCATATCACCCTATCCGAGCATGGCCATGCATTTAACAGTTCAACTCTATCAAGAAACCTACTCGATAATATACCCGTTATATAGGTCGGACGAATCCCCTCTTGATCAATCAAAACCCACTACATACTCGTCATATACCCGATGATTACCCTTATGTCCACCCAGTTACGGATGACTAGGAATAATATCAAAGTACATGATTCATATGTTGGATACCTTGACGATCTCAGGTCGGAGGACAATCACATCTATAAGAAACCCTATCGACATACATATAACGTTCCATGTAGCGTTCTTATATGGGTCGGTCCGGTCAACAAGATCCCCATCTTGTACCCGTATGTAGAATTCGTAACTCATACAATCCTCAACATACGCTAGTCTTATTTTATTATTACAACCCAACCATAATAATAAACGACTAGGGACCTTTAAGAATATACATATCAAATACATATACACTAGGGTTATATATATACGTGCAAAAGATTATCTCATAATCATATATATAGGCATAACCTCAAATATGTACACATGAATACAATCATCCATAGATTGGCTTTTGGGCATATTACTAACAGCACCTGCCAGCATTGTATTGCTACTCTCTTGGCGACGACTCAGTAATCACAGCCTCGGGCTACAATCTCTTAGCTGGATCGCCATGTTCTCATGTGCCCCCACAGCTTTGTTTAGTTGACACTCCAATTTTCCTGAAAGGGACCTATTTTCATTTCTGCGTGCGATAATAATCCGAGTGTCAAGTTTTTTTTCATGCGTAGCCTGTAGGAGATGTTTGTAACTGTGTTCCGGTGTATGGCCTCTGCCCTCTTTGAATGCAATTTCTTTTCTTCCATGCATTGTGGTTTCATGTCATTGGGTCGTCTTTGGCCTCTTTTCTTAAAAACTTTTCCAGGATCGCGTTTATAGCCCAATCTAGGAAACATGTTTCCTTCCCTCTTGGCCTATTGGTTCTGACCAGAAGTCTAACGAGGCCAAGCCTCATCCATCACGGGCCAAGCCCAGATTGCACTTTCTGCCGTCATTTCAAAAGAAAACACACTTACTTAATGGCCTGATACCAAGATATCTCTGCCATTATTGCGTAGGGGCAAATTGTCTTGATTTTTCCATCGCCTAGAAGCGCGGTTTTGGACATCACTGGTTCTCTTTCTTTTCCAAGAAAACGCGCATGACACAAAGCGCCGGCGAGATGCATTTCCCAAAAAACATACACGCGGCCTTTGGTCTTAAAGCTTTTCCCTATGGACCCTAGGCCACTTTTGTGAGGGATCCTGCCACATGGCACCTTGGGACTTCCCTCGTTCTCTCCACCAGATTGACACCACGGGTAGAGACCCCCGGATTAGATGTGGATATAAGACTCTGACAACTCAGATGGCACTAGACGCTCCATCCAACCTGTCTGGTCAGTCCAGTCTTTACAGCTTGCTCCTCCTCATGCTCATCGTGTGGTTCATAACAAAAAAAACACCGGAGGGCGAGATGTGGCTCGCAGCAACTCGTACATGGTGGCCAATAACGTCTCTTGCTTCTGCTGCCGCTGTCCCAGGTTCCTGCCACTTGTACCCTTAGCCAGCTATATGCACTGGGCCCCATCCAAGGGTACTGCTTCAGGAGTCCTTTGCTCTTACCGTGGTCCCGCAGGATTCATCCACCCGTATACGGGCCCTTACTCGGGTCGTGGGCTTTTGAATTTGTAATGGTGGGTTATCGTCCTGGGACGAATTTGGGCTTATAACTCGTCCCTTGCTCCAGCTATCAGCCCATCACCTCAGGCTTTAGCGCGGGACATTCTCTGTTCTCCTTATTCCGATGCGTCGCTATATTAATGAACTGCAGCCGTTTTCCCCGAAATATGTCACCATGCCCTCTCACCTTTTCCAGCATTACTTTAAATTTTGGCATTTTTCGAGGCGTCAGGTTTCATGGGGAGCATCAGTCCCTTCGCCTTTGTCTACTTTGTTACCCGAAACGTTATAATTCATTCCTTTAAATCTCCATATTTCATCGTTGGTCCGAAAAGTATCAAAACCCATAATGGCAAGTAACACTTCCCCCGATTTGATGGCCAATTCTCCCGATGCCACTGCTGTCTCAACCGAGGTTCCGCTCAACGGGATTTCGGATGTTGACGACAACCAAGAACTCTCGGCGCTCATGGCTCTATTCATTTCCTTGATACCGGCCCTCAATAGCCCTTGGTGGATGGAATGGAATGACTGGTTCTTAAAAAACGTCCGAAGTACTGTGACAGAAATCCAGAATCGTGACCCTGGCCGTAAGGGAGACCAGGCAGCCGTCCGCTAGCAAGCAGTGTTCATCACTTTGCGTCACCACCACCTGGCTGTTCAGCTCTTGCGCGAAGGTGGCGCTCTGGCAGCCTCTTCCTCCGTCGGGCCATGGCCATCACCCTCTCCTTCCGGCCTTCTTTTCTGGGATGTGATCCTCAGAAACCACACCCTGGAGGTTGAAAACGTGTCCCTGAGGGGTGACATTGCCGAGCTCCGCCGCAAAGTTGCTCTGATAAAGGCAGAGATCCAACGTTCCCGAGCCTATTATGCCGATCTGCCGGTGGTCTTCGTTGACAAGTATTTCGTCTGATTGAATGCCGGGACAGGACCTAGTTCATTATAAGCTCCTAGGTTTGTATTCTGACCTTTTGGCCATTTATTCGAATAAAACCCTATTCTTGCTCAGTCTGCTTCTGCATGTCTGTTCCCGCGCACTATAGTAGATGACGCACGTTTTTAATTTTTGGGCTAAACCTCGGGCCAACCAACAACTTTTCGATTTTCTTTTTTTGTAAGTTGGGCCCCTAGAAGCCCAAACATTCCCTTTATGTCCGAACAATGGTATCCCTTAGATGCATGTTCAATTGTTTTTCCTAAAGGATCACCATCTTGGCTATAAAACAATCGGCCATCATACTGCCCATTCCGCAGCAAAACCTTGCGACTGAACATGGATCCTTACCCACCAGCGTCACCGCCGAGAGCTCCTTCACCAGACCGAGATTCCTCTGATTCCGAGAGCGACGCGTCTAGCGGTTTTTCTGAAGAGCTTTCGAGCATCCCCAGCACTAGTTCGCGCGTCGAAGCATCCGTCAATGGACCAATATATCCGGCCGGAGCTCCGCTCTCTTTCGCCCTCATGGCGCGGCCCTTGCCTAATCACTCAGGCCTTTAGCGGAGCCAGGCCCGTTGACTGCCGCACAACCGTCAGATGCGAGGGCTAACCTAGATGATGGGCCTTTGGCCGACACTGCCTCCTCAGTTTCCCGATACGGTTCAGTAGAGGCGAGAATCAGGGAGCTCCAGGCTCTAAACAGGCAGCTTCACGAAACCATTGCCAAACACAGAGGAGGTCACCCTACTCGTTGATGTAACAATGTACCGAGATTAATGCAATAAATGTATCTTTGTTTTTTCGTGCGTGCATTTGACTATTCCTGGTTGCATCACTTGGTCTTTTCATTTATCATGTCGCCTCGAGGCTCGATGTTCTCAGTTTCCGACCCACTGCTTTTTCTCTGCCGCTTCCCTTTTAGGGACTATAAAAGCCGCGTTGTGTTTCCAGTTCGCACCAATGACGGACTTTGCGACAGCAAAAAATTTGCCTCTCTTTTCTTTTTTTTTTGCACCGCCGAAAACTTTCACATGGAATAATACCACGATGCCGCCCTCCCCCCAAACGTTTATCCTGGTGAATACTGGGGAGATTGGAGGGATAACGTGGTGCGCTTCTTTTGTGCTCGTGAGTGGCATGCACGTTCTATTTGGGGTCGCAGTGAAGTTTCGCCGGAGGAAGTTGCGCGTTACGTGGTGGAGAGGAAAGAAGGTGGCAGGAACTTTTCAACATGTTGACCGTCGAGGAAGATCATTTTTGGAGCACGCCCATTCCTCTACCGCGGGCCTCTCGGACCATCGAGGACTGTGCTATCCGGCAGGTGGCCAGCCGTAGTTATTTCTATGTGCGGATTTCCCGTACTCACCACCGCCGGTTAGCAGGCGAAATCCCATGCGATGCACGCAAAACACCGTTGAGCATGATTGCCCCTCACTTGTCATAATCATGTTGGCCTCGGTCTGTGGCATATTTACTCATGTATTATCTTTTGAATAAACATGTTTAGTCAACCGAAGCGTCTTCTGATTAAATTCTCGGTGTGTTAATTGACTTCGTTATTCCCGATGCGTTGCTTCGCTTGGGCGAACCCCTCATGCATGTACGAATTTCACTATTTAAAGCCTTACCTTCGTAGGCTCTTCATTGTACTTTAGTATTCAATTCCGAGTGTATTTTCATTTCTCCAAGAGATTTACGCCAAGGATACCTTTGGAACCCATGGCTTACGTACCACCTCCTCTTCATCCTGCCTTTCTGGCACCCAACGTCTACTGGGGTGACTGGCGAGATGAAGCCATTGGTGTTCTCTCCCACTGGAACCAACACTTTCGTCGCTCTCAACAGGCTACTGAATGGCCTCCAGAATAGGTGACCCGAGCGGTTGTTTACCATGCCCTCCTCCACTTGGATGATGAGCCTATTGTCGACTAGCGTGTCAGGGTCACCGATCTGATTCGAGATGATGAAATGTCCCTCTACAAGAACGAGGTGGTGTATTTTCCGTTGGTTAACATCCGTAGCTACACCATCGCCATCATAGCCCAGCGCTTCCGAGCCTTCGAGCAAATCCCACGGCCGCCGCCGCCGACGGAGACGTTGCCGCTGTCAAGGCTACTTATCCCTCTGTCAAGAACGTAGGAGATACAGTAACTCCTTCAACTCCAGCACCGCCAGTGGTGTCGGATTCCACCAATTTAGCACACATGTAGGGCAGTTTGTAATTTCCTCTCTCTGGGTCCTGTACGGCCCCTATCACCTATGTACTTTCAAGTTAAATTCAATAAATGGATTTTACTTTATTCCGACCATGATCATCAAGAATTGTCGGTCATTGTTTTGGCGTTTTTCGCTTGTTTATGAAATATTCTAGCCGCGATCCGTTTCGTTGGCGCTCCCAATCAGAGGCCTGCGGATGGGCCAACAAGTAGTTTGGGCCTTTTGCTCTGAACCCCCTTTTGTTCCTGGGCCATCATGGATTGGGCCTGCACGAGATCCAGAATGCGTAGCTCGTTACCGCTTTGGTTTTCCCGCCATCTCAGAATCTGTCGGTATTTATTCTAAGTGAGAGGGGTTAATTTTATTACCTCCTTTCTTCTGCATGGCTAACAATTCGCCTCCATCCTCCCCAGAAAGGTTGGGCAATGAATCGCCACCGTCCTCTTCGAAGTCGCCAATCTTCTCAGGCCTGGGCTACCCTGGGGCCTATTGGGGCGACTGGCGTGACGAAGTAGTGAAGAAACTTACTAACGGCAAGGCAAAGGAGCACATCTTGTCCCCTTCCGACTCAGGCGCTCTGGACTATTTTGCCCAGGACCTTCTCTTCGCATCAGAACAACCCTTGGAGGTCGAATCAGCTCACCCATCTGAGGAAGAGTGGCACGTTCACGTGTTACAAATGCTACGACGGGAAACCGGAAATTTTCAAGCCCAGAAACTCCGTACTCTCACTACAGGAGCAAACGCAATCCGTCTAGTGAAGGACCGCCTTCAATTCTTTGTGCACAGTACGCGTCAATTCTACGGAGGAGTTCAATCGGCTGCTGAGGCTGCTTCCCATGAGGCGCTAAGGGGATGAAACCACCCAGATCCATCAACTCCTTCGCCATTGGCAGAGCCAGATTGTCATGAAGAACAACTATCCGCAAGGTGAGAAGCCTATCACTATTTCGCTACAGTAGGCTAGCTTTATTGATGTGACACTACCTCTCTTTTATTTTTTTCAGGTTTTTATGGCCCAAGGCCGTTTTCGCGAGGGCTCGATGCCCGTTTTTAATGTCGAACATGGCTTTTGGGAAATCTAGCCTTTCTGGCCAAAATTTATTATTATAACTATTAGTACATGTAATGACATAACCTGGTCTCAACATTAACATTTTGCCCGAACACCCAGTTTGAACCCATGCTAACATATTACAGTAGAGCCATGTTTCCTTCTTTCACTAAAGGCACCGTAGGAATGGTGGCTGTTTGAGCAGCGCTTAGTGGCACCACCAGCTGCGTCTATTATTTCTGTACTCGTCATATTCTTCGCTGCTTATTTCTTCCCGCAGAGTGGGCCAGTACTTCTTCAGATACCTAATGTTAATTAGGCTCTGATGCTTGACTCCGTCTAACTTCCGCAGCCTGTAAGTTCCCCTTGGGAGCACTTCATGTACGACGAATTGGGCCACGCCAAACGGGGCCCCACTTCGCATGCGTGTCTTTGGCCATTTCCGGAGGCATGACCACTTTCCATACGAGATCATGTTCCCGGAATTCTCGCTTGCGCACTTGCTTGTTATACGCCCTCTCGACCTTCTTCTTCTAGGCCATGATATGGTCTAGGGCCTTCAGTCGTTCTTCTGTCAGCGAATCGGTGGCCAAGACCATCGCCGCCGTGTATTCTTCGGCCGACAACTCGGGCTGCTTTGTTCTCCGCAGGGAAAGAACCACTGCTTCCAAAGGAAACATCGCGTCCGTTCTATACACCAGATGAAACAAAGATACCCTTGTTGTTGTTTTTGTGGCCACTTGTTGGGCCCACAAAATGTCCGTCAAGCATTCGTGCCATTTCCTGGCATTAGACCCAAGCATTTTCTTGATATTCTGTATAATGGTCTTATTAGTAGCCTCGGCCTGACCATTTGACTGGGCATAGTACGACGACAACCGTAGGTATTTAAATCCATATTCTCGGGCGAACGCCATATTATCACTCCATGTAAAGTACGTGGCGTTATTAGTGGTGATGGTCTCAGGAACCCCAAACCGCTGGATTATGTTCTCCTGTATGAATTTATTGACCTCCTCTTGGTCCAACACCCTTACCGCCTTTGCTTTAGGTCATTTGGTGAAGTAGTCGGTGGCCACTAAGATGTACGTATGCTCGGCCCACGAAGCAGGGTACATCTTGCCAATAGCGTCTACGGCCCAACCCCTGAATGGCCATGGCTTTACGACGGAGGCCAATTCTTGGGCCGGAACCCTCTGTACTGAGCCATGGTATTGACATTCTTTGCACCTCCTCGCGTACTCTACGTAGTCCTTAATGAGAGTGGGCCAGAAATACCCGCGTAGGCGAATGGTCATGGCCATAGTTCTGCCAGCCTGATGGGCCCCAGCTGGGCCTTCATGCGTCTTACGCATTACTACCAGCGCCATTTTATGATCAATGCACAGAGTCAGTTCACCGTCTGCACCTCTCTTGTAAAGATCGTCCGCCAACAAGACGTAGTCCTTGGCCTTTAATCGTACCTTCCAGTCTGTTTCTCCTGATGGGTCCTTCAAATGGGCGATCATTTCCCCCCGCCAGTTTGGGATCGGGTATTGTGACGTAAAAAGTGCCGCTTTCAATTCCCCTGTTGACTTGTCCCAACTGACGGCGAGTTACCTCTTTGCCAGTTTTAAACCGGCGCACTGTTGGTATAACAACCAGTATCCCGAACCGTGCTGGGCCAATTAGTTGGCTTTCTGGTTATCCCATCGAGTACAGTATCCTAGCAATAATTCCACTTGATCCGCTAACTCGTGAACCTTCTCGAGGTATCGGGTCAAGAAGGCATTCTCGCACTGGAACTCACCCGAATATTGGGACACTACCACTAGTGAGTCACCGTAAGCCTCAACTTGGCCAGCTCCCATACCAATTAGAACTTCTAACCCAAGAATTAGTGCTTCATATTTCGCCTGGTTGTTAGTGCACTGAAAATCCAATTCGCAGGATATCAGTGTCACCACCCCTTTTGTCACAACTTCCACGTCCTTATTTCTGTCTGAGCGATCTCAAAATCTCCCGCCGGCAAGTATCCAAGGTCCTCCGACTGATGCTCCGCTTGAAAATCTGCCACGGCCTAGGCTTTAACGGCCTTCTGGGCACGTATTCCAGGGAAAATTCTGACAAGCCTAGCACCCACTTCCCGATTCGATTCTGGAGAATTGGCTTAGAAAGCATGTATTTGATTACGTCTGTTTGGCACATGACTCGAGTAGTAGTGGACAACATGCAATGCCGCAGCTCAGTGCAGCTATAATACAATGCCAGGCAAAGCTTTTCCAAAGCTGTGTATCGTTGCTCAACGTCGGTCAAGACGCGACTCAGATAATACACTGCTCGCTCCATCTTCGAGTCATCTTCTTAAGCTAACAAGCTTTTGATGGATGAGTTGTTAGCAAAAATATAAAGGATGAGGGGCTTTCCTGGGGCGGCCGGTGTCATCACAGGTGGAGTTATCATGTACCGTTTAATTGCCTCAAAAGCGCGCCGATCCTCCTCATCCCACACGAACTCCTCACCAGGCTTCAACCGGAGCATGCGACTAAAGGGTTTAGTCTTTCTGGGCATGTTAGCCACGAACCGTCGGAGATAGTTGAAGTTTCTTTTTGCTGGTCGGAGGCTTGGCCTGAATTATCGCCTTAGCTTTATCCGGGTCTACTTCAATACCCCGCTAATGAACCAGGAATCCCAAAAATTTCCCGGCATTAACGCCGAAGGCACACTTGAGTGGGTTCAGCTTCACCTTGTATCGCCGCAATCGGTCAAAGACCGCCGCCAGATGACTAATATGATCCTCTTTCTTTCGGGACATGACCGCAATGTCATCAATGTATACAATCAAGATTTTCCTGATGAAGTCGTGGAAAATAAGGTGCATTAACCGTTGATAGGTGGCACCCGCGTTCTTCTAACCGAATGACATCTTAACCCATTCAAAGGTTCCTAGTGCCCCCGGGCACTGAAATGATGTTTTGTGGACGTCATCCTCAGCGATCGCTATCTGGTTATAGCCTGAATATCCGTCCATTAGGCTGAGCAGTTCATTCCCGACTGCGGCGTCAACTAACATGTCGGCCACGGGCATAGGGTATTCGTTTTTGGGTGTAGCCCGGTTAAGGTCTCGGAAGTCAATACACACCCTAATCTTTCCGTTCTTTTTCCTGACTAGAACCACATTGGACAACCATTCTGCATACCGGGAGGTACATATAAAGCTTGCTTGAAGTACTCTTTCGATCTCTACCTTCACTACGGCTTCAGTTTCTGGGGACTTTCTCCTCGATCTCTGCTTGAATGGCTTAAAATTAGGCTTCGTTTGCAGCCTATGTTCTACCGTGGAGCGTTCGACTCCCGGCATTTCATGGTAGTCCCAGGCAAAACAGTCCTTGTTTTCCTTTAGGAGCTCAATGATTTCCTGTTCAAGTTCTGGATCTAGCGTTTCGCTAATGTAGGTGGGCCGTGGGTCTGCCTCGGTTCCTAGATTGATTTTCGACAGCAAATCTTGGGACCTAGAGGACCGATCGTCCATAGCCTCTTGAGCCGGCAGGATATCTTCCGCCGGAGATGGTGAAACTGCCTGCCCTTCTTCCAAATCAAACTCTCGGCCATTTTTAGCCTCACAGACTTCGTTAGCCACATCTACAGCCAATAAGGCCGCTATGCGTGCCCACATATCCATCCACGCTTCTTCGCCGGAGCTAGTCATCATTAAGTTCCTCGATGATGGGGCCGTAGTACTTCCAACTTATGTGCGTCTGCCTTGAGGAAATTCTCAGGGGCAGCTTCATCACAGCCGCAGGTGTTCTGAGGGAACGACCTTACCGGTTTTTTGGAAGTAAATGGGGACTGCACCTTCTTGGAAATACCAATCATCAGCGAAGTTCTGCCCCACGAAACTCTTGAACTGATCCCCTTGCACTGCCTCTACCTCATTTCTTGTGTTCCACATGAAGACAATCTAGTGCAAGGTTACTGTGGATCCAATCCCGTCCTAGCAAGGCATCATAGGTGGTTTTCCCGGGAACTACAAAGAACGCCTCCGTCATGGCCCTTTATCCAACTTCGATATCGAGGGTTAACATTCCGAGTAGTTCCACTTGTTCCCCAACAAACGTGTACATGGAGATATCCGTTTCTCGGAGATTCTCTATCCCCTTGCCGATCCGACTCAGCAAATTCCTAGGGACTATGTTTAAAGAAGCTCCACCATCAATGAGCACTTTCCGCACAGGTACACCTTGGAAATGTGACGTGATATACAGGGGCTTTAAATGTCTGCTCTCGCTGACCGTCGGTTGCGGAATTTTAATGATTGTCGCGGATGGTCAGTTTTCAATTTCCCTCAATGGAAGAGCGGCTTCAAGATCGCTGAAGCAAGCCACAGCCTGCATGCCGTCATCCTCGACCACATCTCCCTCTAAGGAACGGGCCTGATTCGGCTTAGCCAAAAAGGTACGGGGAAGTACGTACGCCATATTAATCGATGCTTTCATCGGTATGGTGCCGAACTGAATCCCGGACTCCTTGAAGTCCTCTTCTTCGTCCAAGTCCAGGTCCTCCAAAGCCTCTATCATCAGCTCACTCCCTTTGGGGACCCATGCTAAGGATTTGGCCTTCGACCTCCCAAGCTTAGCTACTAGCTAGGGCTTCTGCTGATCGGGCTTAGGGAAGGACAACCTTTTTCGAACCGAGGTGCGGCGCTCTAGTCCCCTCTCGTTTTTTCACACTAAAAGCATTTCTTCCTCTTCCGTGACAATCCCAAAGCCTCCTTGTTGTGTAGACCCCGCTGTCGACCTTTGGGAATCCACCAGCTCTGGAGTATTGGGACCTGATGAGGGGTAGGCCCGCCTTGACAAGGTTTGATAATTCACTCGCCGCTCAGCTCCTTGCGTTATTGCACGGAGCTCCTCCACCCTTGGTCTTATTCTTCTGGCCCAAAGCCAGGATGGGGCACGGACAACCCGTTGCACGACTCCCAGGTCTTGCTTCAAACGCTGTAGCCGGCGGCCTTGTAACTTTGTGAGCCCCTGACAATCCCTCTGCGCCTCTAGGTACCCGATGCTCCATTGTGGTTGGCAGCCTAGCCCACCTCCTTTTCGGCTCATTCTTGTGCCACCTGTAATCATCAGGTACCTTCGGTTTGATCATTTTTTGTCCTGGCTCGTGTACTTCCCGCACAATTTTAGATTTAACATACACCGCGGGTACGCTTTGCTGGCACGCTGGGCATTTCTTTTTGAAATGTACGTGGTTCACTTTGGTGGCCAGACCTTGTTGTGGTTTGGGCTCCATCTCCTCCTCCAGTTCTACTTGCGGCCTGGGCGAGTCCCTCGGGGCCTTCTGAGCCCACCTACCCCTAGTGGCTGAACTTTCGGTAAGAACGAAACCATATTGACGGAAACCTTTGGAGGGAAAGGGTTAGTATCAACTTCCTTGGGAATAATCAACCGGCCAAAGTTTATAGCTTTCTGGAGCTGATTACGGAAGGTAACACAATTCGAGATATCATGAGCCCACGTATTGTGCCACTTGCAGTATTTCTTGCCGGCCCTCTCAGCCTCTGAAGGGATTCTGTGTTTTCCTTTCAGCCCCAGTTGCTTGGCCTCCAAGAGTTGGTCGAAGATCTCATCAGCCTTGGTTAAGTCAAATGTATACGTCATCTGCTCGAATCTGCGGTCTTGGATAACATTAGTTTGAGGCTTGCCGGTCTTCTTCAAGGCTTTACAGTCAGAGGGGTTACCATGCACGAACTCAACCATACAGACTTCTTCGCCTGGATCCTCAAAATTTTTCGGCCAATCTTCCAGGATCTCCTGATTTTCCGCCTCACAGGGCCCCTTAAAGGTGTTTTGATATTCCCAAGGACCCTTCTGGAACTTACTAGCCCTTTCCATGCCGCTAGCAGCCTCAGCCAGATGAGATACGTCTCTGAATTGAATTCCGACCACCTTCTCTATGAACCCTGGTTTGAGCCGTCAAGAAAGAAGTTAACTGCTTCTCGCTCAGAGAGAGGTATGGCACACTTCGCTCTGAGGTCCCTAAATCTAGCTAAGAACTCCAGGACCATTTCATTAGTCTTTTGTTCTATTCGTGCCAGATCCGAAAGGGTGACCTCCTCCAGTTCTCATTAGAATCGATCACGGTAAAGGCTTTCCAAGACCTCCCATGTCTGAACCGAGTCTGGCTCCAAGGTTGAGTACCAATGGAACGCGGACCCTGTTAACGATTCAACAAACAAACGCAGTTTTAAGAAGTCATTATTGCCAGCATCCCCACACTGGGCAGAAAATTTTGTGATGTCTTCCATGGTACACAATGTTCCATCCCCGGAGAACTGAATGAACTCCGGCCGCTTATAACCATG
Organism: Turnera subulata; assembly: GCA_028386065.3. Classification (NCBI taxonomy): domain Eukaryota; kingdom Viridiplantae; phylum Streptophyta; class Magnoliopsida; order Malpighiales; family Passifloraceae; genus Turnera; species Turnera subulata. Next base: position 14,983 of record JAKUCV010004251.1, read on the forward strand.
TCGGAAAGTATGGGTTCTATCGATCCAGTCTGGATAGGGCTTACTGTACGTATGTTGACCCCCCTAGCGTACTTCAAGGCCTATGTCACGGAGAAAGTTAATCACTTCCCTCCATTGTTGTGGGTTCTGCGGGGCCAAGAAGTTTGCCACGGGTTGAGCTGCCGGTTGAGCCGCAGGCTGTACACCTCCTGCTGGGACCACTAGAGGGGCCACAGGCAGGACATTCCGCGGGACAATCGTCGGTGCTTGCTGGTGTGGAGCTTGAAGGACGTCCTCTAGCAAAGCATCAACAAGCATCTGCGGCTGCAGTGCCTGGTATTGTGGGGCCAACGGTTGTACCGCGTGTTGTTGGACCACCGGAGGCTGAACCGCCGGTTGCGGACTCGACACTTGTTGAGCCGGAGGTTGCAACGCTCCTACTGTTGGTGTCGCCGGTGGCGCCACCATGGCACGAATGGCATTAACCGCTGGCTGTGTGCCTCTTCTAGGCAATGGCTCCACGGCGGGTTGATGTGCCATCACACCCTGGTACATCTGGTTCCATCCCAAGTTGGGGTTGTTATTCCGGGGAGTCGCATTACTCCCTTGGTTGAGCTGCGCCATAGTTGCTGCAGGTATCGTGGTCGTTGTTACGACCTGACCCTGCTGGTTGGTTTGCACCATAGTCCTTTGCAGCGCCCTAATTTGTTCCATCGTAGGCAGCAGAGGTTTAAGCATTTCAGCCATACGACGTTCCTGCTCTGCCGCTGCTTGGAGGTTAGAGGACTCGATTGTTGACGCCAAGTATTGGACCTGTGCGTCGGTCATCACCGACCTCTCGTAAAAAGACTCAAGGGGTCCTGTTTGGGGTCCTACCGAGCACGAGTCACTATCAACTTCCATAACCGTTCGGACCCTCGCCATCTCTGGCCTTTCGAGGAACTGCATTAGTCCTTCAAGTTATACCGCGGTCCAAGAACGAGGTTGTTGCTGAAGGCGTGAGGTGCCACTACTAGTACTTGCCTGATTACTGGCCTGATTGGGGGCAGGCCCTGGCGATTGGCGGATTTGTTGTCCTCTGTCATTTCCAGGCGCGACTCCGTTTCCATCACCTACACGAGGGGAGTTGGTTTCCCCAAGGACAGCCATCCACAACAGATTCAACCTATGGTCTCCTATTTCATGACCAAGGCTCATCCTTCGGGTTTTCCAACTCCTGGAACCTCGCGTCTTTTTCTTCATCAGGGATTGCAGAGGCGGTAACCGTAGAGATTTCTTGGTGAATTTCTCTTAACGCCTCTTTGAGCTGAAGCTCTGCCCTGGTTTCGACCTTCTTTTCTGATCAGTAGGCGTTGAAACGCCTCCCGACAAACGCATCAAAAATCTTGTGGCCCCAAAAATGGGTTTTAGGAAACAGGACAAGCAACCACTACTTGCCAAACCCAAAACTGAGTCGTTTCAGGCAGATGAAAAGAACAGGCCTTTTGGGCCTTGATTTTATTATTGATATTGGTTTACAAAGATAATAAACGGCCTGCACCGGCGGTGGCTTACAAATTCCCTATACTAAGCTCCTGCGGTCTTATAGTTCCCGACCGTGGGCAATGATTAGACAACACACCACGGGGGAATCACCTACATACACACTTGGAAAGGTAGGAATAACAAGATTCAAGCATAAGAGTTAAGAGGGGGTTAGGGTAACGAGAGATAAAAATAAAGGAGTTTAAGGGTGCGAGAGATTAAAAGTAAAGGAGTTTAAGGAAGATTAAAAGTAAAGGAGTTTAAGGGTGCGAGGGATCAAAAGTAAAGGAGTTTAAGGGTGCGAGAGAATAAAAGTAAAGAGTAAGGGTGCGAGAGGTTAAAGTAAATGACATAAATATAAAGAGATAAGGGAACGAAGGATAAAAGTAAATGACACGAAAAGTAAAATAAGTTAAAGGTGCATAGTTGTGTGTTTGTGTGTGTCTCTGCTACGTTCCCCCTCTTGCGCTTTTATAGTGGTGGAGGTGCTATCTGCGGGCCACACTACGGTGTCGTACTTCAGCAGGACTTCATTGGTCGAAAGTCCGTTCTGCCCTTTCCTTGCTTCCCTGAGGGGCCGCAAGTTCGGGTGGCCCGTCATTTTGCTTCTTGTACCGCAACCGCCTTCCCAAGTACCTTCCGTAGGCGTCAGTTGCGCAGGCTGTGGGACACTTCGTGAGCTGTGCCGTGCTATACGTCGGCTGGACTCCGTTGGGCAAAAGTCCATCCTGTCCGTCGTTCGTCCTCCTGAGGGGCCGCAGGCTCGGTCGTTCTGTCATTTTGCTCCTTATACCGAAATCGTGGAACGTGCCTCTGAAGAACCTAGGGCTTCTGGGCTTCCAATTGACCTATCTGGTTTAACCTCCTAATTTTACGGGCCTCTCTTCGTTTATCGTTTGGGCCAGGCCAAACTTGGGCTCTTCCTTGTGAGTTCCAGGAATACTTTGATCGGGTCTGTGTCCAATCACACGTTTCACATCATCGTGGCCTTGTCATGGAAGGTGTAATTTTTTGCGGTAACAGCATGGAACCATTGATCTTGACAAAGAGACAAATCTAGCCATGAAGAACCAGATTGTTTAGTTTGTTTGCTTGTGACTCGATGACAAGTGAAAGTGGAAGTTCAAACTTTTGAGCTTAAATCAAAACTAATACAATAACAATATCAGAAGCCACATGATAGTATGATAGTAATATTTATTAGTCCAATCAAAATACTTTTTTAATCTATATGTATATATATACAGAGGAAGGTACCGTGGATAATTTTTTAAAAACTTTTTTCTTCTATTTCGGAATGCCTTAAATTTTTCGTTAAACCAACTAATGGGCCTGTTGGGCTTTTCTTCGTTTAGGTCTTCACCTTTCCCACTGTTTTTTTTTTTATATATATATATACGTAGGTATACTTATTGGGCTCAGTGTCCGAGTTGATGCGTTGAATTACGTAGGTAGGAAAGGAGAAATTAATGCATTTTATCTATCTAACGATCGAGTTCAGCCATCCAAAGATGTGTGTTAACTTTTAAAATATCTTCCGCAAAGCTAGGATGAATTTTTTTAAAATCAAGCATGCAAGTGATATTTGGAAAATAGAAGAAAAATTGGAAGAAAGGGAATTGGTGGAGTGGGAAGAAAGAAAGGGAATATGTATTACCTTATTCCTCAAATGATCAAAAGATTTTCAGAAATGTACAAATTGGGAAAAGACTTTTTCTCTCCCAACTACAACTATTTGATCTTCTAGGCCCAGAAAAGCATAAAAATAGGGACGGTGGTGGTGTGAATTAGCTTTTCAAATTAAGCGCTAATTTAGTTTCAAACAAAAACCAAATGGTCACAGATCCAAACCGAACTCACAATGGGCAGAATAACAGTGCAACCCCAAGTCGTCTCAAAAATACTATTTTGCATTCATAATTATCAAATTATCATTTCCGTGACCTGAGTTACTTGGTTACCATATAATGAAATCAATAAATACTTAGTAAAATATGCAGTCATCATATAATGTGGAATCAAGATTCTAAACCAGTTGACCATAACCAACAAGAATTTTAAAAGATTGTGAGGAACCGGGCCAAATCAATCCTTTTGGCCCCCTCACCATATTCTTTTCATCCAAGAATCGAACAAAGGAGTCGCCACCCTGATTTCATTTCTTGGAAAAATTCAGGAAAAAACTATTAGGCATCACTTCTTATTTCAAACGACAACTTAAGGGACTGATCATAGCGAACCAAAGATTATTGGATACACGGGTTCGTCACGGGTAGGAAGGTGTTAGGCACCCCACCCGTACTGGGGCGACATTTTGTGCAGTAATTGAATTAAATTTGTATGTCTTCTGTTAGAGTGCAAGTGTGGAATTCAGATAACATTACACAAATAAATAACTGAAATCTAAAAAGAAGGGGATAGGGAAAAAAATTTGGCTTGGGTCTCCACCATTAGAGACCACCTACGTACCCTGGAAACCGTGTTCAAAGCTCACGTAGTTCTTGACATGACATCACAACAATCGCATCATCATGATCACAACTTGCATCTCAACACATCAGCAATACAAATCAAAAGAATCAAGGACTACCTCTTGTAACTGTCACGCCCCGTCCATACGTGACCGGCCAGGTGCCTTGCGCATCACTTAGCATGCCACAGGGCACCCAAAGGCCTACAGAAACGATGGGCAGAAGCTAGCCCAACGGGCAAAATGATTATTGTGCAACTAAAATCAACAGAAACATCAAAGGTCGAATTATAAAACCGTACTCAAACATCCAGCTTATATTACATAGGTTTCATACTACATAGTTGGGGCACTACTTGTGTTCTTATGCTAGTTATTCTCATATATACAAAGTCTAGCTAGAACCAGGTTTGGCTAAGTACCCATCGTCTAACAAACGAGTCTCTCGTGCCTTCTCTCACCAAACTGATCAACTCCTTGCCCTGAAAGGGAGTGGAAAGAAGGGGGTGAGTCCACAGATTCAATAAGCAGGTGATCAAACTAGCAATAACAATAATACACACTAGTAGCAACAACATCCAACAGCTCCTCATCAATCCACCGTGAACAGCCCACGGGTAAGCTATCGTGGGGTTGTACAAGGCCTACCTGCGTGGTCTGGTAACCTTGCCAATGGTGTTACTTCTTAGCCAACAACCCCACGTACGAGGCACAACAGATTGGCTACCAAAACCACACACGGCGCCAAGCACAACACCACCATCATCTCATAGACCAAGCAGCCTAGGAGCACTGCAAGGTTCATCATCAATATCATCTTATGCAGGTGTTATGATGCAAATATAATGCATGAAATGCACAACCCGAATATCGGATTTGTCAATAAGCCAAGGCATCATCATCTCGTCATCAATATTGCACCAAAGGTGCCATCAACAAGCAAATTGGGTCATTACCAACAAGCAGCATCAACAACCATTACAAGCAGGACAACCCAACTTACACAGAATTAGGCCTCACTAAGCCCTTCACCTTCTCTTGGTGCTCCTTGGGTTTTAGCACCTGCCACACATAAGCATACATCAATATATATTACATCAACACATATATGAAATAGAAGCTCAAACATGTTAGCCAACACACTCATTAGCCTAGTTAAGCCAATCGGTTGGCACCAATGCATATATTGGCACGCCAACACCAGCCATCTGCCCTAACCATGTGCAGTAGCATAATTACTCAAGCGCTTGTTAGACCTACAAGCCATCAGGTTCTCCTGTCCAGGTCAATTAAGCACTGGAAGGACCAATTGACCATCAGCAGGAGCAATTTTGTGCACCACGCGCACCAATTGGCCTCCTGCAGGTCAATTGTGCTTGAACTCCACCAGCCAACGCCTCCAACGTACATATTGTCCATCCTCAAGCTAACATCCAACAATAAAACCACATACACCTCACAAAATCGAATTGGTGCACTGTCCAAGCCAAGAGCACACCAAGCAAGCCAAACAATGCAAAAACCCTTAAGAATTCCAACCCAAATCACTTACTCCCTTCCTTTGTGTGCTAGCTGCTTGAGAAAACCTGGAGGATGGCTGAGTATCTCCTCTCCCTGTGCCTCTAACGTTTTTGGCAGAAATGAGGGTTAGAGTGCTTGCTTAGGCAGATATGGCTAAGGCTAACAAGTGACTAGGCAACCACTTGTTGCCTTTTCCAACAGGATCTGCCACCTGCCCAGGCAGCTCTCCACCTCCTGCCTGCTTTCCACTAGATGCTGACACCTGGCACATTCAACTCTCCACTTCTTGGTTGCTTTCCACTACACAGCTTGTCTTCCTAGTCAGCATACTCAGGCAGCTCACCCCAAACTCAGCTTTCATTTAATCCTCAATTAGTTTTCCCCAAGCACTTAGCGCACACTAATCAGTGATTAAGACTAATCACCCATTAATTAATCCACCCGTACCAGTTACTGACTAACTAAGCCAATGTCTAGCCAACCGGGACCTATTGAGACCAACTCTCATTGTAGTACGTTTTCTTCATCAAGTAAACACTTTCAGTCTCAATTATACGGGTTATCACAGTAACCCTCCTCTAGCTCCTTTCATTAGGTTGTTGTCTTCATCCATAACTTTGTCTCCTCTAAGCTTCACCTTGATCTACTTCTAAGCTTCTCTTGCTGGTTGTTTCTTGACGCTTGACTCTCAGGATTTTGGCAAACTATTAGTAGGGAAAAGTGTTTGAGTACTTGGAGAAGTAGAGTTTCTCCAAGCTTTCTAAGCTTATAGTGTGTGCATGTATTCTAACCATTTTTCGACCTTTTGGAAGTCAATAGGGGGCTCTATTTATAGAGTTTTGGAGTGCAAAGGTCGTGGACCTAATAATGGTCGGGATCCTTGCTGAAAATCCAACCAAAAACATGTAGGATCGAATTAATGGTCAAAAATCTTGCAAATTTTGCGTAACAATGACGCATGACCGCCATAACCGGGCGGTCTTGTCGACATAACCACTGGCTCTAGCAGTCTTCCCTTACATGACCGTTGGGCTGGGCGGTCAATGCGAGATGGCCGCCCGAACCAATTTACTATTACGCGTTCTTACCTTTTTTAGTTCCCGATTCTCATTAATTCCGATCTGACTTGATTCTTACGCGTAAAATAAGAAGTTGTTAGACCAGGAAACACTCCTTTCTTGATGATTACTCCTGTAGATCACACCAATTAACATTAGTGCATCCAAATCATCATAAATTTCATACTTTTTTACCATAAAGTCACATTTTACTCAAAAGTTAACTTTATTCTGTTTTTGCTTGAAATTCAGGACCAAGGTGGGCTGCAAAAAATATGTTCCTATAGACTTAACTTCTATGGGTGTCCATATTCCATTAAAAGTATTTGTGTTTCCTATTCTCCGCTTTGCTATTAAATTGGATTAAGCGGATTTTTTGTCCCTATACTCGTCTCGAATTTTGAATGTGGTCATTGTACCCAATTTTCGTGGATTTTGGTCATTGTACTCTATGTTTTCATTAAATTTGGTACTTCTGAATACGTTTCCTCATTTGATTGGTTAAGTCATCATGTGGGATTTAAATTGGAAAAATTGAATAATGACACTTGTCCAGAAGTACCAAACTTAATGAAAACATGGAGTACAAGGACTAAAATCTATAAAAATTGAGTACAATGACCGCATTTAAAATCCAAGGGGAGTATAGGGACTAAAAATTCACTTTATCCCTATTAAATTTGGTACTCGTACTAATTTTTTATGAATTTTGATACCTATACATCCTAATTTTCACTAAATTTGATACTTCCGGTGGTTAGAGTGTTGTTAGAGACACATGTCAATTTGTTGTTGTGAACACCCAAATTTGACCCATGAACATTTTGCTAAAATTAGATTCCAAACATGCTTAGACTTGAGGTTAATGAGATGAATTGAATTTGAGTTAAGGCAAGATAAGAACTTAACTTGGTAGAATTAATGTATTTTGATAATCTAAACCTTTGTGCACTTAAACCTTATGATTAATGAGATGATTTAATCTTAGGATAAAACATATAATAAGGTTTATTTATATTAAAATACATTTTATTTCATTGCTTGGGCTATTTTAGTTGTTTTTAACCTAATTATAATGAGATGATTTATTTTTAGGTTAGAAATGGATTTAAGGGTCCAGGTTAATGAATTCTCTAGAGTTTATCCAGCCCATTAACTCTACCTCTCCAAGTTTAGAAATCTATTTTTAGGCAGAAACTCTAGAGAAATTTCGTGGGGAGTGTCAACAGTAGTCCTGTAAGGAGGAATCAAGAAGAGGATCAACCATAGAGCTAAGGAGTGGCAAGAAGGTGGGTGGAGAACACAACCCATTGCAAGGAGCTAGAGGAGGGCTACAAGAGGTAACACTAAACTCTTTTGATTGACCATTTGCTGATTATATGCTGATGCTTTTGATGATGTAAGTGGCGACAAAATGCCATGTTTAGAACCACGTGGCTTTGACCCCGGTCACTGGGGTACGTAGGTAGTCTCGATTTTACAACGGGATGCAAGCCAATTCTTCTTCTTCTCCCCTTCTCTTTATTTTCCACACATGCACACCTACACAAGACACATTTGTATTTTACAATTGCACAAGGTTTCGACCCACATGGATGGGTGCTTAACACCTTCCCATCCGTGATGAACCCCTGACCCTATGTCTTTGGTTCGCTATGACCATGTAGCCTAAAGGAGTCACACAAAGGTTTTTCCCAAATTTTTCCCTTAATGAAATTTGGGTGGCGACTCCATTGACATGGGATTGACCCGAGGAAGAAGGTGAAAAGGAATAGGTGAATAGGCCCAAGTGATTTTGGGTGGGGTATTCACAGTTGGCGACTCCGCTGGGGAAGTAGTGGGTTCATAAAACCTTGTGCAATTGTTGAATCTTGTAAGCCTTTTACTTGTCATCATAAGTGCCTTACATTCACACCTGTTTATGTCGAGTTCTTTCACTCAACTAATGAGCCGAATCTGTTGAAATCGGACAGTGGTCCGATTTCAATAAGATATCCACACGGAATGATGAACACAACTTGAAGCCGTCACATGATCTCTGGTTCGAGTACACTCTTCACTCTCGTCTCATAGTGTTATCTGTCTTCGGAAATGAGAGAACTACTAGGGACTTGGGTTTTGTGGTATTCTGGATGTTTGTCTAACGTTAGTATTATAGACAGTATAACAGTATGTATATGCCCACAAAAAAATCCTAGCTGTATTGGATTAACCCTAATCATATTTGGGTTGCATTTTCGGGCTTAATAATAAGCCTAGTGCGGGCTTATTATTAATAACCCGAAAACATATCCAGTAATCAATCCAAACTCTTTTGGACTTATAGCTCAAATCAACTGTCCTAAGTGTAAGTTTTCGAACATGCCTTATGACATTCATATGCAAGTAAACACGCAGCGGAAAAACGGAAACTAACCAAGGAACTCATGCAAAGCCACATAAACCGTGTAACAATTTTACTTACCTTGTAAGATTGAGGTCTTTCACTCAATTGCCGGAAGGAATCAGTGAGAGCGAGACAACGGCCTGGCTCCTCTACGGTATCCACACGAACCGTGATAGCTTGGAGTCGTCCCACGATACAAGCCTCGAGCACCCCGGACTGGTGTGTTAGCAACAATAATAACCGGGGCTGTGTTTGTGGTGGTTTTGGTGTGAAAGAAGAAGAAGAAGAGAGGGAGTAAGAAGTCTGAAAACTCAAGCACACAGGTAGGAGCTAGGCAGCAAAACATGAGTGAAGAGGAGAATGTGATCAGATCACAATCCTTAGCCCCATCCTCCATAATGCACAATAGTTTAAACACTAATGCCCATAATGGTGGACCAATGATGATGATGATACCCACCATTGTCCCCCACTAATCCCAATCAGATCACAACCCACCAAACAAGCGTGTCTGAACAATAATTCGCAGAATTATTGATCCCAAAACCGGCCCTGGTTCAACCACGGTTAAACCACGGTCCAACCACACCCGGTCCAACCACGGTTCGACCTTCTGCTCGAATCATCGGTTCTATGTGTGTGACCCAGTAGGCACTTGTAACGTCCGGCAATAATTGTAAAATTCTCATTTTACAATTATAAGCAAAGAGCGGCGTCTAGCAACACATCATTGATACCCGAACGACAAGATCGGTACTGATTCTTTATGCCTCGGAACATGTCATCGTCCTTTCGTCCCATTATCAAGATCAAACACGAGACATGGAATATGTCAATCTCGTATGTGTTTAATCTATGTTTCTTGATCCCCGAGTTAACTGTATAAGACGGATTCCCGTAATATCACCATATCACCTAATCCGAGCATGGCCATGCATTTAACAGTCCAACTCTATCAAGAAACCATCCGATAATATACCCGTTATATGGGTCGGACGAATCCCCTCTTGATCCATCAAAACCCACTACATACTCATTATATACCCAATGATTACCCTTATGTCCACCTAGTTACGGATGACTAGGAATAATATCAAAGTACATGACCCATATGTTGGATACCTTGACGATCTCAGGTCGGAGGACAATACATCTCTATAAGAACCACTAATGACATACATATAACGTTCCATGTAGAGTTCTTATATGGGTCGGTCCGGTCCACAAGTTCTCCAACTTGTACCCGTATGTAGAATTCGTATCGCATATAAATTCTCAACATACGCTAGTCTTAATTTATTATTACAACCCATCCGTAATAATAACCGACTAAGGACATTTAAGAATATATCAAATATAATCTAGGGTTATATGCAAGTAATTATCTCATAATCATATTTATTGGAAAAACCTCAAAGTATATACATGACTACAATCATCCATAGATTGGCTTTTGGGCATAATTATAAACAATGAGTGGTGTCTAGCAACACATTATTGCCACCCAAGTGACAAGATCAATATTGATTACAAAAGCCTCATTAATATGTCATTCTCGCATATGTTTAATCTATGGTTTCTTGATGTTCAAGTTAACTATCCAAACAGATACTTTTGATATCTCACATCAATCATTCTGAGAATGGCTATGCATTTACAATTCAACTTTATCAAGGGGCCCTACGGATATAATTCCCATTATATAGGCTAGATAAATTCCTTCTTGATCAAACAAAATCCTCTACACATTATATCATGTACCAAAAAATAATTCTATGGTGTACCCAACTAAGAATAACCAAGAGTAATGTCAAAGTACATGACTCAGGTATTAGGAACCTTAATGATCTCAGGTTTAAGGACATCACTTATAAGAACCACTAATAACAACATATAATTATCCATGTAGTGTTCTTAGTTGGATCAGTCCAGTCCACAAATGCTCTAACTTGTGCCCGTATGTAGACCTCATATTTCATATGATTTTCAGTATACGCTAGTCTTAATTTATTGCTACAACCCATCTATAATAATAATTGACTAGGGTATCTAAGAATATAAAATATTCTTGGGTTATAAATATGTTCAAGCAATTCACACAAATATAAATAAACAAAAATATTTGTTGGAGAAAAATCTTTAATAAATATTATGACTCAAATATAACATACTCCTCTAATGATTGGTTTTTGGGCATTACACTAACAATTTGTAGATCGAACTTCACTCGGGTTCCTACCTTTAACCTAAATCAGCAAAAAAACTGATTTATTCCCATTTGGAATGGGTCTAACCTTGCCAAACATCCCAATTATATTTTAATTTCACCAGAAATGGGGGAATTAAAATAAAAAAGGAAACAAATTTTCAAAAATCATAACCATTAACACTAAGCACAAATCAACAATCCCACAATCAACCACATCAATCACCACCATCGATCATCGAGCATAACACATCACAACCAACCAACAGGAGCACCACTACAGGCTGCGGTCAACCAAGTGTCCAAAACCAGCAATATCAGGCCTAACATGACTAGAGGCCGACTACCTCGTCATAGTTTGACACAACCACTGCTATCGGTTACAGACCCATCAAGGTCAACAATCACTAGGAATCATGAACAACACCACTAAGGAGATGATATACTAGCGGCGACAATGGCGTCAAGTGAGAAGATCGTTGTGATGGCGACTGAATGGTAATAAAGAAACGAGGCAAGAGCCATAAATGGCTTAGTACAACAGGGAAAGGTCTGTTTGACCTCGCCACAGATGAAGCCGAGTCGATTCTTGGCTCAGTCGGCTTTTCTCCTTTCGCTTGAGAATGCCTCAACACCGAATCTTCCATGGCTACATCGTGTGCTATAGTGGGAGGTGGTTGACACTCGATGGAAGGAGGAAACATGAAACATTTGAGGGCGAGAGTAGGTACTTGGAGTGAGTAATTGAGGAAACTATTGAAAGAGAGGTGAGGGCCACTAGGTAAGAAGAGAGGGATTGGTTGGAGAAGAAGAATAAGATGGGTGCATGGTTGTACTCAGAATAGGAATCAAGAGCAGTCGTGGCATTCATCATGTGACTCGTAGCCCTAGTGTCAGCATAATAGGTAGGAGGTTGCTGTCCACGAACACCTGCATAAGAAGGAGAGTTAACGCTGAGGGCAGGATTTCGCAGTGTGTTGATACTTGTCACACAACTGACCTTGGAATGGGGGTGGACCTAAAATAGAAGCAAAAGCGGAGGGTCGTGGCGTGTAAGAGGAAGGTCGAGGACTAAGCGATGGACGAGGAGGAAAGTTGTGGGGCTTAGACGATTTATAAGACGGACGAGGAGAATAAGGTAGACGAGAAGAAAAATAATTGCCACAACCCCCACAATTCTTTGGAAAACACTGATTGCCATGACCCCACAATTGTGCAAAGAAAACCTGAGAGGAATCAAAAACCGAAGAAGAAGAAGAAGAAGAAGAAGAAGAAGAAGAAGAAGAAGAAGAAGAAGAAGAAGAAGAAGAAGAAGAAGAAGAAGAAGAAGAAGAAGAAGAAGAAGAAGAAGGAGAAGGAGAAGAAGAAGAAGGAGAAGGAGAAGGAGAAGGAGAAGAAGGAGAAGGAGAAGGAGAAGGAGAAGAAGGAGAAAGAGAAGAAGCAGGAGAAGGAGAAGCAGAAGAAGGAGAAGGAGAAGGAGAAGAAGAAGGAGGAGAAGGAGAAGGAGGAGGAGAAGGAGGAGGAAAAGGAGGAGGAGGAGAAGAAGGAGGAGAAGGAGGAGGAGCAGAAGAAGAAGAAGGAGACAAAGAAGGACCCGCACATATTGCAGGCAATCAGACATGGACCTAGTGTGTTTTTTTAGATTGAACAAAAGCAAAAATATACTTCATATATCTTGCTTGGGCATGATCATGGAAAAGAGTTTCAATAGACGTCCAAAGCTCTATCGTAGTGGGAAAAAAATAGGGTCGAATAAAATGTTTAAGGACGTCAAGGCCGATGGTCGCATTGATCCAGGAAACAAGGGTACTGTTAACATAATTCCATTGATAAAAGAGACGGTTCCGAACAAGCTCAACATCTGGTTCAAAAGAAAGGACGAATGCCACAGCTTGCACACCGGTTCCATTTATATGGCCAACAACCTAATTGTGAGAACCCGACCCAAAATCACTTGGAGGTTCTCACCTTTCCCTTTTACACCTTTTTTTAACCATCACCCGTTATCTTTGGAGTCGCCACTCGAATTTTATCATGGGAAAAAATTCGGCAAAAACCCGTTCTTTGAATCCCAATGACTCCGTTTAAAGCAACCGTCAAGCGAACAAAAGACAATAGGCCCGGGGGTTCGTCATGGATGGGAAGGTGTTAGGCACCAATCCATGTTGGGGTGAAACTTTGTGCAATTGAAGAACATAAGTATGCCTTGTGCAAGTGTGTGATGTGTGAAAACAAATCACATAGAAATAAAAATAGAATTGAAACAAAAAAGGGGAAAATAAATTAATTCGGCTTGAGTCTCCACCACTAGGGACCACCTTCGCACCCCGGCGACCGGGTTCAAAGCCCACGTAGTTCTTGTTTCAACATCATAGCAATCACATCATCAAAAGCATCAACAAATCATCAAGTGAATGATAAAATCAAAGGGTTTAGTAAAACCTCTTGTAGCTCTCTTCTAGCTCCTTAGATTGGGTTGTGTTCTCCATCCATCTTCTTCCCACTCCTTAGCTCAATTGTTAATCCCCTCTTGCTCTACCCTTGCTGGATTATTGATGATGCTTCCCAAACAATTTCGCCAGAGTTTCTACCTATAAGGAAATTTGTAGGCTTGGAGAAGTAGAATTTCTCCAAGCAACAAAGCTCATGGGGGTGTGTGTGTAATGAGAGATTAACAATGTGAATGGCAGGCCATATTTATAGTGTTCTGAGAAGATAGCTAAAATTAATCTGGAAGTAATGAGTTTATGGGCTATTCAACTCTGGAAAAATCACATTTCATCAACTTGGGCTTCTAAATTCATTCCTAATCCAAAAATAAATCATCTCAATATAATTGCATTAGAAGATAAATAAGAAAGCCCAAGCAAATGAAATAAAATATATTTTAGTGTATTAGAGCTTAATATATTTTTATCCTAAGATTAAATCATCTCATTAATCCTAGGGTTCAAACATGTAAAGCTTAAATTCGCCAAAACTTATTTATTCTACTAAATTACATTCCTTTCATGCCTTAACCCAAGAACAAATTATCTCATTAATCCTAAGGTTCAAGCATGTTCAAAATCCAAATTTAGAAGAATGTTTATGGGTCAAATTTGGGTGTTCTTAGAAGCCCCTCGTTGGTGAGTCCTTAGAAACTAAGGACGAAACAATGCAAGAAAGGAACAACTAAATTTGAATGAATTGATGTGAGCGGTGTATGTCAATGGTTGGAGCACCCCGTGCTCCATCTCATTATTAAGGTTGGTGATTGCCAGGAATCTTCTCATCCCGGAGTTTTGGGAGTCATCTCATCCCAAGGTTTTAAGGATTTATCGCCCTCCTTAAGGGACTCGGTTTGTTTGTGATAGAATCATCCCATCTATTGGGTCGTTAGCAAAAAATCATCTCATCTTTTCTAACTAGGGATTTTGTCGTCCTCCTTGGGATACTCGGTGTGTCAGTGATAGAATCATCTCATCTATCGGGTCGTTAACAAAGAATCATCTCATCCTTCTTAATTAGGGATTTTATCATCCTTTCTGGGGTAGTCGATGTGTTTGTGATAGAATCATCTCATCCATCGGGTCGTCATCAAAGAATCATCTCATCTTTTCTAACTAGGGATTTTATCGTCCTCCCTGGCGTACTTGGTGCTTCTTAAGGTTTGCGAGAGCTGGGTCCGGCTCTTGGATATGTGTCTCTTAAGGTTTGTGGGAGCTAGGTCCCGGCTTTTGAATATGCATCTCTAAAGGTTTGCGGGAGCTAGGTCCCGACTTTTGGATATATGTTTCTCAAGATTTACGGGAGCTAGGTCCCAGCTTCTGGATATATGTCTCTCAAGGTTTGCAGGAGCTTGGTCTCGGCTTCTCTATATATATCTCTCAAGGTTTGCGGGAGCTAGGTCCCGGCTGTGGTTATGTGCCTTTCAAGGTTTGCGAGAGTTGGGTCCCGACTTCTGGTTCTCTCATCTCTGGTTTGGCTTCTCCCCTGGTTTCCCTCATGTTCGGATCCCCTCACCATCTAATCTCATCTCTTGGTTTGCGGGTGCTGGGTCCCGACTTCTGGTTTGCTCCTCTCTGGTTTTACTTCACCCTTAGTTTCCCTTAAGATTTTCTCTCTCTTCTGGTTTTCCTCGTCTCACGGTTTGCGGGTGCTAGGTCTTGGCTTCTGGTTTGTTCAGCTCTTGGTTTTCTCGGTTCTGGTTTATCTCATCTCTTAGTTTGCGGGAGCTAGGTCCCGGCTTTAGGTTCTCTCCTGGTTTTCTCTTGTCTGGGTTCCCTCATATCTAATCTCCCCCAACTCATGGTTTGCGGGTGCTAGGTTCCAGCTTCTGGCTTGTGTCTCAAAGTTTGCAGGAGCTGCTTCTCTGCCTTGACTCAAGGTTTGCAGAAGCTGGATCCCGGCTTCTTGATATGTCTCTCTCAAAGTTTGTGGGAGCTGGGTCCTGGCTTTTGTTTGTGTTTCTCTAGGTTTGCGGGAGTTGGGTCCCTGCTTTTGGGTATGTATCTCTCAAGGTTTGCGGGAGCTTTGTCGCAACTTTTGGATGTCTCAACTCTGGTCCCCCTCATGTCTCATTCAAGGCTTGGATTCTCTCTTAAGGTTCTCTCATCCTATGGTCTGCGGGTGCTAGGTTCGGCTTTGTGTATCGAAGTTAGCGGGAGCTAGGTCACGGGTTTTGGTTCACTTTCTCACTTCTATTTCTCAAGGCTTACTCTCATCTGATTTCCCTCGTCTTACGGTTTGCCAGTACTATGTCCCAGTTTTTGGTTTGCTCATCTCTTGGTTTTCTAGGTTCTCTCATTGTGTTACCGGTTCAGGGTGCTCTGGATCACATCCCCCTAGGTTGTATATGTCTTACGCTTCTCATGTTCTCAGGTTCCCTAGCGGGCTTGACGGAAGTAGGGTGTGTCGTGCCCCTTACCTAAATGTGGGCACATCATGCCCCAGGTTTGGTTTTCCCAAGATGGGGCAAGATGCCCCGAGTATTATCTATTTACAGTTTTGGAGGCGAGGCTTAGTGTGCTCCTGGTCCACAATCAGGCAGTGATTCTCACAGAAAGTCAAGTGGATGGCCATGTCACGTCCCTTGAAATCTTTTAAAGCGGGGTGATGTGCCCCTAGTATGCATGCACAGGATTGTTAACATAAGAATTCTTTTATCATTGAATACTCAAGTAGAAAAGTCAACAGGTACCCCTTTTGTCTCAGTGAAGGGCCTGATCTCAAATAACAGGTGTATTCCCCCCGTTTTCTCTCCTTTTTCTTTTTATTCTTTTTCCCCTCCCCTTTCTCTCTCTGTCCTAATTTTTCAGATTTTTTTGCAATTTTTCTCGGGGCATCTGGTGTCGGCCTGCGGCCATGGAGGCTGATGACCGCCACCACCCAGCGGTCTTGGGTGGATGACCACCAGGAGTGGCAGTCTTCATGCCATAACCGCCCAGGCCGGCGGTTGTAGCTTCTTGGATGTTTCCGTTTCAGTTTTGGACATGGGCTTTAGGGTTTTCTCAAATTCCACTACCCCAGGACACTGTAAATAGACCCTTGAGTACCTAGAGACCCCCACAAATCAACAAAACATATTCCCAACATATCTAGGGCAATCATGAGTGAGAATTTTCATGCTAGTGTGCTCCAATTGATGGAGAGTATCCGTCAAGCATGCCCTCTTGGCTTCAAGCTACCCGGGTGTAAATACCCGACCCAAAATCATTTGGGCCCATTCACCTATTCCGTTCACCTTCTTCCTCGGGTCAATCCCATAACATTGGAGTCGCCACCTAAGTTTTATTAAGGACAAAACTTGGGAAAAACGTTAGTGTGACTCCTTTAGGCTACATGGTCATGGCGAACCAAAGTCATGAGATCGGGGTTCGTCACAGATGGGAAGGTGTTAGGCACCCATCCGTGTTGGGTCGAGACTATGTGCAGTTACAAAATGCAAGTGTGCCTGGTGCGAGTGTGCATGTGTGGAAAATAAAGAGAAGGGTAGAAGAAGAAGAATTGGCTTGCATCCCATTGTAAGACCGAGATTACCTACGTACCCTAGTGATTGGGGTCAAAGCCACGTAGTTCTAAACATGGCACAAATCGGCCACTTACATCATCACAAGTATCAACATATAATCAACAAAGATCAATAAAAAAAAGAGAGTTTAGTGTTACCTCTTGTAGCCCTCCTCTAGCTCCTTGCAATGGGTTTAGTTCTACAGCCACCTTCTTGCCGCTTCTAAGCTCTATGGTTGATTCTTTTCTTGAACTCTCCTTGTTGGACCACTGCTAATGCCTCCCATAAAAATCTTCCAGAGTTTCAGCCTAAAGAATGTATTTCTAGGCTTGGAGAAATAGAGTTTCTCCAAGCACTCTAGGCTTATAAGTGTGTATGTGAGAAAAGTGTGTCCTTTGAAATGTGTGTGAGGGGTCCTATTTATAGTGTTCTGGGAACCCTAGGGGCGTGGACCTGCTTAATGGTGAAAAATATACCTGAAAATCTGGTCCAAAACCGCGTAGGATCGAATTAGAAACAAAATCGGAAAAAATCGGAGGTTCTGGGCGCCTATGACCGCCGTTGCCGGTGGCCATGTGAGGATGACCGCGACGACTGATAGCCTCCTGCAAGTATACAGGGTGTTGTAGTACCAAGGTCGTCTCACAGGGATCTTTGCTAAGTACTATTAACAATTTGATATATGATTATCTAGAAAATTAAACCTCAAAGAGGAGTCGATTGAATGGTGTAATAAACTTGGAAAAGAAAACAACAAGAATAATAAATGAGATGACAATGATGAGAAAAATACCTAGGGGTTCGGGGAATCCCTTGCCACAATTTCCATGCAATTAAGTGCAACACAACCAAGCCGTGTTCTGTCACTACATGACCTGCCTGTGTAGATCTGATATTAAATCCTAAAAATACTCTTCTTTGAAAGAACCGGTAAACTCAACTAGATCAATAGCCTACTTCCGTAAGCCGTAAAACCCCTTCCTAACTTATCTTCACTATCCATTCTGCCAGTGTTGAAATAAATTAAGAGCTTCAAGTTCTTACCTTTAAGTCTCCAATAGAAAGTACGCCCCTCCCGAGGTCGGTTCCTAAAGCCCGGTCTAAGGTTTTCTATAAGAAACTGACGCTGTCACTTAACAGTCTCCTATTATGTATTTAAGCTAATTGTTGATCAGGCAACTAACTTAATTGGGCATCAAAGACCGGATCAAAGAAGAATAATTAAAAGAAATAATATTTAATTAAGTTTGCATAAAAATAAATGGCAAGGTCATCCCCTCATCCTTGATTACAAAATTTAGTTGGCCATAGATAGAGAGGAATAAATAATAATTAAAGAAGTCATCATTTTAATATCAGGAATAAAAAAATAAATAATAAGTAAATACTCCAAACCTTGAATGGATGAATAACCTCTTCTCTTTATTAATATCCAACTCCAAGCTACAACTCCATAAATTAATCTAAGTGTTTAATACAAGGAATGAAAGAAAGAACAAAATAAAGAAAATCCTAGCCTAATGCGTGAAGAGTAAATAAACTGGAAGCTCCCCCCCTTTTGGCTTGTAGGTGGCGTCAATATATAGTGCAAAGTGGGAATGGAACTTGTGGCTGGGAGCTTCCTTTGGAGATTTCAGTATATTCTTTAGCTAGCCAAATCACACATAAATCTGATATGGCAATCTAAGATAATCCTAAGGTTAAAGGCTAGCTATAAAAAATAAAAAGAATAATCTTTAAATAATCCATGACCAAAAATGTAAGCCCAAATCTCTCCAGGAAAAATCTCCAAAAATTCTTGTAAAGATATTCTGCAACCAACTTGAGGTAAAACTCCAGGTTAGTCCAGATTTGCTGAATTTAATACAAAGAAGTCCCAAAAATTTCTATTTCCTGCAAAAAGGTCCAAAAACACTAGGAAAGAGGTTTATTAAAAATAAACTAAATAAAGGATAGAAAAATAAATAAATAAATATTTAAAATAAGAAAAATGTCACAAATTAAACCCCAAAATGTGTGTAAAATATGCACACATCACGCCCCCAAACTTAAGCTTTTGCTTGTCCCCAAGCAAATAACGTGAAAACAAGGGTAAAAAGGAAATCGCTCAACAAGCCTAGTCAAAAACCGAAATTTCAAATTCACAGAAAATCCTTCAAGAAAATACCCCAAGACGTCAAGATTCCTTGACTCGCAAAAAACCTAAAAAGGATAATCCCAACTGAACTGAATTCCACCTAACTGGGCAACGACACCATTTTGACAAATTCTCCGTCTTCCTTAATTTTGCTGAAAAAAAGGTAGGTTAGTCTTGGCATTTTTATAAAAAAGAAAAGAAATAGGTCAAATAAGCAGGTTTACTCCTCGATCTCCACTAATGACAAGGATACTAATCGAAAGGATCAAAAGGACTTGTTAAGGTTGTAACGGGGCTTGGTTAAAGGTTAACAAGAAATGGGAAAAAGGGAAAAATAAGAGATGCAAGTGCTCGAAAGAAAAATTTGTGCTTTAACATCTAGCCGAATGGACTCTTTTTTTTTTTTTTGAATGGTTCTAAACTGATTGCAAACTGGAGAATCCTCTTTTTTCAAACTGTTCGTGGAGTTTTTTCCTTTTTTTTTTTGAAAAATAGGGACAATCAATTTGCATGATAAAGGAATACTCTCTCTTTATTGCCCCCATTTTTTCTCTTTTGTGATTTTTTTCTTTTGAACAATACTTCTCCAGAATCGACACAGGCTCCCTGTGTAGTGCCTATATAGAAGAACCAAAAATCCAACTCATATGAGACTAGAATTAAAGACACAAAGTAATTCGAGCAACATGCATAAAGGGATGGAAAAAGAAAAAGAAATGTTATGATAGCCAAGGCTTCAAAAGGCGAAGGTGGGAAGATGCGGGTATGAAAGAAATTATGGCTATCAATACGGGCCCGAAAAGGTTAGCAAGGGAAAAAGTGTACACGGGCTAGGTGTGTCTAAAGGTTAGTTTACAAACCAAAGAAGAAAAACGCCTTAAAATCATGTCCGATTGATAAGTGCCCTTGTAAAAATTTCGCCTTGACCGAGTCATGAACCTGTTCTAAGACCTGTTATTAATGCCAAGTTTTTTTTTATAAGAAAATAACGAAAAAGAGTTAGTCGGATAACGTGAATCAAATAACATCGCGGCCCAGAAAGATATTACCCGGCCCAAATCGAATTTTTCACTTCAAGGCCAATGCAAGCCTGAAGATGCCTGACAAACATGGGATATAAATGTTGAATTTCCTGTTCAATTGTCAAGTCGGAACCAATAACCCAATTGAGTGATTTGCAATTTACAAGAAAGTTTTATTCATGCAAAGAAAATAACAAAAACAAAATTTGAAAAATTTATTCATGCATGCTGAAAAGATAATTTTTTTTTTAAAAAAAAACAAATAATCTATTTGCCCCCCCAAACCTGAAATGTGCAGTGTCCTCACTGCACCAGAATATAGAAAGGAAAGATAGAACCTGTTTTTCTCCTTCTTGGGGCTGTCATGGAGATGACTTCTTTATTGATGCAAAATTGCAGGTTGCCTCCCACGAAGCGCTTCTTTAACGTCTTGTAGCTGGACGTTAGATTCTTTATGCCGAAGGCGGGTTGGAGAATGGTTGCATTACCTCTTGTCTGGAAGGCTCTCCAGGATCAAAAGCCTAAAGCAGCAAGACCCTGTGAGTATAAACTGAGGGATTAATCCCTATCATATCAGAAGAATGCTCAATTGTCTTCTTATGTCGACCCATATCTTTCTGCAACTTCTCTTCTTCTCCCTCCATAAAACCCGCATTTATGACCTCTTGGTATGTGGAATTTGGTTCGAGGAGTGCATAACGGGGTTTAGTAGGTGGAGGCTTCAACTCACCCGTCGAAAGCGGTTCTTGGGGTGGGTCATCCAATGACTTGTCCAGCTTTTCAAATATCATAGCTTCTTCTGCAGGCACCGGTGACAAGATTTCAAGCTGGCACGCACATTCTGCAATCTTAAGATTTGGATCTCCTGTGTTCTTATTTTGAGATATGCATGCCAAAAGTGGGTCTGCATAGTATTGCTGTGCGAATACTTCTTTAACAGCTTCATCAATGACGTCGATTTGGTAGCATGAGTCATCTGAGAATCCTTTTCGCATTGCTTCCTCGACATCGAAACTGATCTCTTCAGATCCGACTCATAAAGTGAGCTTTCCGTTCTTGACATCAATGAGTGCTCCAGCAGTTGCTAAAAATGGTCGCCCCAGGATGAGAGGAGTGTGGCAGTCTACTTCCATGTCCAATACCACAAAGTCAACTGGGACAAAAAATTTTCCAATCTTAATGGGAACATCTTCCAGAATGCCCACTGGATACTTAACTGAACGATCTGCTAGATGGAGAGACATAGCAGTGGGTTTCATTTCCCCCATGTTTAGCTGCTTGCTGACAGACAGAGGGATTATACTGACACTTGCCCCAAGGTCGCAGAGTGCTCTCTTGATATGTACTTTCCCTATGTCACAGGGGATGGAGAAACTTCCTGGATCTTTCAACTTATTCGGAAGCTTATTCTGGATGATAGCACTACATTCCTCCGTCAGGGCCACCTTCCCATAATCAATTAATTTATTTTTATTGGACAAGATGTCCTTCAATTTTGCATAGGTGGGCATTTGGGACACAGCCTCAATAAATGGAATGTTGATGTAGAGCTTCTTCATAATTTCTAGGAATCGACCGAACTTCTTATCATGGACCAGTGGGTTAAGTCTTTGAGGAAAAGGAATGGGTGGAACATAGGCTTTTACTTCGTCTTCCTTTTCCTTCCCTTTCTCGGTTGACACAGCCTGCTCGTGCTTTGCGGACTTGTCTTTTTGCACAACCTGGCCATGCTCTGCTTCTTTTACCGGGGCAGAAGGTGGTTGACGCTCCGGATATTGGGTTCCACTCCTGAGAGTGATCGCATTGCAATGAGCGTTCGGATTGACTTCTGGTTTGCCCGGTAGTCTGCCGGGAATTTCCTGACTGGGACTAGCTTGAGCAATCTGACATTCAAGATTGTTGATTTTGTCAGAAAGCCCCTTCACGACCTGTCGTTATTCTTCCATAAATGACTTGAGTAGTGATTGTAAGTCATCTTTAGGAGCTTGCTGATACACCTGTTGGTACGCCTGTGCAGGTTGTTTTTGAGGAAATCCGGGACCCCTTCCGGTTTGATTTTGAACGGGCTGTTGAGATTTCCAGGAGAAGTTAGGGTGCTCACTCCAACCTGGGTTGTAGGTGTTCGAGTAAGGGTCGTTTTGGACCCTCTGGTTGATGTAACTGACTTGCTCCTGGCATGCTTGCTCATAGCCGCCTTCTACTGGGCACTCCTGATATCTTCCTTCACATCTAACACAAGAATGGGACTGTCCTTTCCCGTTCAACTTCAAGATGGCATCCAACTTAGCGTTCTTCAGGCTCATAGCATCAAGTTCAAGAACACCGGCAGTTTTTCCGCCAGGTATCTCGGCAGACCAATTAAATTTGTTGCTGGCGACGTGCTCGAATAGTTCGTACACATCCTCAGCATCTTTAGCTAAAGCTACTCCTCCGTCTGCTGCATCAACATGTGCACGGAGGGTCTCGTTTAGGCCAGCATAGAATTTCTCCACAATCAGCCAATCTGGAAGGCCATGCTGTGGGCATCTTCTTAGTGCATCTTTAAATCTTTCCCACGCATCGTAAAACGATTCATTGGCCTTTTGTTTGAACTCCATTATGTTGTTCCGAAATATCATGGCCTTGCTGGGCGGGAAGTATTTCTTCAGAAAAGCCTGGGATAGGGCAGTCCATGTGTTAAATGTCCTAGGAGCTTGTGCCATCAGCCACTTCTTTGCCTTATCCTTGAGTGAGAAAGGAAAGAGGCGCAGCTTAATAGCATCATCCGAGGCTCCATTCACCTTGATCGTGTCACAGATTTCCAAGAAATCTTGCAAGTGTTGATTTGGATCTTCAATAGGGGAGCCCCCGAAAGGATCTTGCTGGACCATCTTGATAAGGGCCGGCTTTAGCTCAAGTTGTTTGCTTGCACAGTTGGGCGGACCACACTGGATTGTGCAAGAGTTGCATCTGGGATTGAGAAGTCTCGGACCGGTCTAGCTCGAGGTCCGGTCCGGACTCCTTCATTGTGTTCAGCCATTTCTTCTTCGGACGTTTTGTCATCCTCTGATTCCTTCTCGAGCCGGAGTCTACGGAGTTTGGCCCAAAAATTTCTCTCGACCTCGGGATCTAGCTTTCCTGGTGGTACTCCCGAGCTTCTAAGATTCATGCACCAAGACGATCTGAAGTAGAAACACACTAAAAAAAACGGGTGAAAAAGAAAAAGAAAGATTTAGAATAACCAATTCAAAAAGTCAAATAATATTAACGTCGATCCCCGGCAACGGCGCCAAAAACTTGATAGCCTTCTGTAAGTATACAGGGTGTTGTAGTACCAAGGTCGTCTCACAGGGATCTTTGCTAAGTACTATTAACAATGTGATATATGATTATCTAGAAAATTAAACCTCAAAGAGGAGTCGATTGAATGGTGTAATAAACTTGGAAAAGAAAACAACAAGAATAATAAATGAGATGACAATGATGAGAAAAACACCTAGGAGTTCGGGGAATCCCTTGCCACAATTTCCATGCAATTAAGTGCAACACAACCAAGCCGTGTTCTGTCACTACATGACCTGCCTGTGTAGATCTGATATTAAATCCTAAAAATACTCTTCTTTGAAAGAACCGGTAAACTCAACTAGATCAATAGCCTACTTCCGTAAGCCGTAAAACCCCTTCCTAACTTATCTCCACTATCCATTCTGCCAGTGTTGAAATAAATTAAGAGCTTTAAGTTCTTACCTTTAAGTCTCCAATAGAAAGTACGCCCCTCCCGAGGTCGGTTCCTAAAGCCCGGTCTAAGGTTTTCTATAAGAAACTGACGCTGTCACTTAACAGTCTCCTATTATGGATTTAAGCTAATTGTTGATCAGGCAACTAACTTAATTGGGCATCAAAGACCGGATCAAAGAAGAATAATTAAAAGAAATAATATTTAATTAAGTTTGCATAAAAATAAATGGCAAGGTCATCCCCTCATCCTAGATTATGAAATTTAGTTGGCCATAGATAGAGAGGAATAAATAATAATTAAAGAAGTCATCATTTTAATATCAAATAAAGGAATAAATAAATAAATAATAAGTAAATACTCCAAACCTTGAATGGATGAATAACCTCTTCTCTTTATTAATATCCAACTCCAAGCTACAACTCCATAAATTAATCTAAGTGTTTAATACAAGGAATGAAAGAAAGAACAAAATAAAGAAAATCCTAGCCTAATGCGTGAAGAGTAAATAAACTGGAAGCTCCCCCCCTTTTGGCTTGTAGGTGGCGTCAATATATAGTGCAAAGTGGGAATGGAACTTGTGGCTGGGAGCTTCCTTTGGAGATTTCAGTATATTCTTTAGCTATCCAAATCACACATAAATCTGATATGGCAATCTAAAATAATCCTAAGGTTAAAGGCTAGCCATAAAAAATAAAAAGAATAATCTTTAAATAATCCATGACCAAAAATGTAAGCCCAAATCTCTCCACGAAAAATTTCCAAAAATTCTTGTAAAGATAGTCTGCAACCAACTTAAGGTAAAACTCCAGGTTAGTCCAAATTTGCTGAATTTAATCCAAAGAAGTCCCAAAAATTTCTATTTCCTGCAAAAAAGGTCCAAAAACACTAGGAAAGAGGTTTATTAAAAATAAACTAAATAAAGGATAGAAAAATAAATAAATAAATATTAAAAATAAGAAAAATGTCACAAATTAAACCCCAAAATGTGTGGAAAATATGCACACATCAACGACCGTCGGTCACCCCGCATGTCACTCGTTCTTTTCTTTTTCAGACCCCAATCCCCCTAATTCAGCTCTGATTTGATCCTACCGCGTAATCAACCCCATAATCAACCTAGAATCACTCTATTACTTGATTGTCACTCCTCAAAATCATTCCATAATTAATAGATTACACATTGACACCCATTCAATCTGATTTTCCACGAAAATAAGAGCTAAAATTAACCTGCAAGGAATGTGTTAATGGGCTAATCAAACTCTGGAGGATTCATTAATTTGGCCCTCAAACCCATCCTCAACCCAAAGATAAATTATCTCATTAAAATTGGATTAAAGATAGACAAAAAGCCCAAGTAATGAAATAAACACATTTTAGTGTAAGTAAACCTTATTATATATTTTTACCCTGAGAATAAATCATCTCATTAATCCTAGCATTCCAATATACAAAGGCTCAAATCACCAAAATGTATTATTTCTACTAAAATAAATTCTTGACGTGCCTTACTCCTAGGACCAAATCTTCTCATTAATCCTAAGTTCCAATATGTTCAAAATCCAATTTTAGTAGAAAATACATGGGTCAAATTTGGGTGTTTACACCGGGCTGTATGCTTTGTTCAACCTTGCCACTGTGAGGGATGATGAGAGCTTAATTCGTATTGCTACCATGTTTTGGGATCGTGATCATCGTATGTTTTGCTTTGGTCCTTCCATGGCAGAACTCTGCCCCACCGTGGATGAATTTAGTGCTTTCCTTGAAAACCAAGTAGGAGAGGATATTTCCATGAATTTTCAGGCCTCGGTAGCTAAACAAGAGGTTAGTGCCATCTTGTCCCTTGCTGACAAACAGATGAGTATCTGCTGGGTAAAGAAGAATGCATGAACTTAACACCACTTGTTGAACAATACTCTATCGGTGATGCACTGCGCGGATACTTAGGGCATAACTTGTTCTGGAAGAGTAGGCATGACCGTGCTCTAACTTTCGTAATGGTGAGTGAATTCCTGTTGGTTGGTCACTCTAGTACATGTCTTCTCAGTATTAATGCGCTTGTGGCCATGGTCTTTGATGGTCACGATGTGATCCCTTCTGTTCTGGCGAAACCTCTTGTTTGCTTGGACAATCTGGCGGCCTACCCCGATAAACCCTTGACTGGCTCCCGCTTACTTGTTCAAGAGTTACCCCGATCTCATGTATCCCTAAAGTTGCCCTTGTGCCTCCCTTTTTACTTATGTGTTTGCTTTTTGCAGATGTGGCTGTGCGATCACCTTCAACTGATCGATCCCCCAAAATCTAGTTTGGATAACTCTATAGGATACTGGGGGTGAGGCCCCTTTCTAACTTTCCCTTCCACTAAGAAGTGGGTGGTCTTCAGAAAAGACATGAAGGATGATCAAATTATGTGGCACTGCTCCTTGCTCAAAATGCTGGAGGCAATCATTCACTCCTTTGGTCAGAAGGTCGTGATGCTCCCGGGGTTTTTCAACCTACTCTTTATTATCCGGCTAGGACCCTCTCATCCTCCTCTTGACAGACTCATGGACTATCGCACTGCAAAGCTTATGCATGGGCATTGGAGCCTACTTACAAAAGCTAAGTGTAACGCCCCGGTTTTCGTGCTGAATTGATTTCGGTTCATGGGTGGTTCTGTGTGGTGCTCGGCGGCGGTGGTGTGCGATGGTTTGGCTTGGCGGGCGGGTAGTAGTGGTTCAACGGGTGGTTGTTGCGGCGGCAGTGATAAGCTCGGGACTGTGCTAGTGTTCGATCGGTGGCCATGGTCGTTCCGCTGGGCGGATTTTAGGAGTTGACGACCACTCGTTCTTTTTCCGGTAAGCATTCTGAGTTTCAATCCACCTTTCTATTTCGTTTTAGTGCTGTTGGATTGCTGTTGGTTGATTGAACGCTTGGGTTAAGCCTCAATAGTTGGGTTTGGTCTCCGGATTTTGGCAGGGTGTCCAATCGAACATTTGGTGTGGAGGGTGGCAGCGCGTGGTGGCTAATTCCGGCGACATTGTGAAATTTCCGACGAGTTGCCCGGAATCCGGCGAGGGCTCGGGAATTTTCCAGCGAAGGCTCGGATTCTGTCCAACGGTTATATTTCTCGTTCTACGACTGTTAGACGGTAATTACCTATGTTTCGTCTCGGTTATGCCTTGTACATAAATTTTGAATTATTTATCGAAATACATATTTATATATATCAAGTGAATTGTGGTTTACCGAGAGCGGAGAGTTAGAGTGTGTGGCCGGGAGGATTTACCGACAGGTGGTACTCCTAGGCTCGGCAGCAACCTTAGAACGGTTTTAGGAAAACGGGGCCCAAGCCCAATAACCTAATTATAAAGTTAAGAACGTTTCATGGACTTAGGATATGGACTTAAGGCCTTATCGCAGATAATTTAATTACGGACTTAAGGAAACGGGCTCGAAGCCCAATTTCAAAATCAGCAGATATGAATTTAGGGAAGTGGGCCCTCGACCCGGAATTCGTGATTAAGGATTTAGTGGGCTTTAGGCCCGAGAATTGTTTATGGACTTAGACCGATGAACCTTAGATTCCTTTTCTTTGGAGTTATCGATGAGAGAATATCCTCTTTGGACTTAAACCCGGAGATCGTATAATCGGATAGTTAGAGTCGGGAGTTACTCGGTTTGAATATACCCTTAGCCTGCATACACGTTTTTATTTCTAAAATTTATTTAGTGATTATATTATGTGTCGGTAATCAGGCACGGGTGATACCTCGGGAGCTGTGGACTCAGATTGGGGAGAAGTCATAATCTGCATTTTTGAGGTGACATTACAAGTCTTTTATATATGTTTTGTGAATGCATGTTGGTGTGGTTTGTTTGTTTACTTGCCTTGTTTGCTACATGCGGTGATTGGAATTGTATACCTGATTGTTCTCACATGCCTAATTTCTATATGAGGAATTGTTATGGAATATAACATGTATTATGTTTTTGGTGATAGTGTGTGGCTATGGGCTGGAGGCCCGGATGAAACAAAACACATAGAATTCACACATCCTTGGAAAAACATAATGTATTTCAAACAGAAATATAAAGGTATAATTAAGAATAAAATATTAAATTCTACTGTGGAGTCGGCTGGTAGCCCCGAGGGAGGGTTGGGTACCCTCGGGTCACTTTATGCTGTTTAGCATGGTATCCTAGGGGATGTAGGTGCACCCCTGGAAGACTTGCACCAGTTAGGTGTGTCTGAGTGCACCCTCAGGTAGCTAGCGGCCACTCGAGATTTATCGGTGGTTTTAGACCTCAGAACCTACCCCTTCTGAGGTTCGACATTTGGGTTTCACACCTGGATCTGATCAGATGCGCTACCGAGACTTGACTCACAGTAGAGGGCCCGTAATAAAAAAATAATAATAATAATAAAGTGCACTGTATCTAAATCATAAAGACAATGACACATTAAGATGTTTATGTGTTGGTGTGTGATTCTGATATTGCTTGTATGCTGTACTTGCGCTCGTGAACTACTCACCCCACGAGCATGACTTCACTTTCATGTATACTTAGACTTTTAATAATCACTGAGTAGGCGACTCACATAATCGCCACCATTGTTTTTCAGACCTTAGTTAGCGCGCTGTTCTCACTTTATCTTCGACTCGGAGTTCAGATGCAGACACTTCAGCAAGTAGTTGTGTATCATCTCTCGGTTGGATCCATCGGGCCCATATGCATGTTATTTTCTTTATCTTGATTTTTTTTATATATATTATTTCATCTTCCGCTGCATGAGGATTAATTTGAGATTTCAAAAATGTTTTACTTCTTTATCGGTGTTTTCTTTGCGGAGTCTAATTTTGTGATGTTATTTCGGCGTGATGCCGTGGTGGCTTATGACTTGTTTAGCCGGTTTATTTCTTTCATTTTATGACATCTCGGTGTTAATAAATTTCTATGGAAAATGTTTGTATGCTGAGGCACCGGTATTTGTATCCCGGGTTTCAAGGGTATTTTGGTAAATCTCTTTCATTTAATTATTTTTTATTTTATTAAATTGGGATACAGGCCTTCACAGTTGGTAGCGGAGCGGGCTTCAGATCCTTGGTTTTTAAAAGAAATGTGACCTTAAATTACAAGTGATTTACGTGTTAAAGTCGGCTTCCCATTTTGAAACTCAAAAGTGTTTTAACATATTTTGCATTCACATAGGCATTATTATGGATCCACCGCAAGACCAGCACAATGCTGATGGGCAGGATGAACACCCTAGCCATATTTCCGACTCTGTGTCAGTGATGCAAGTCCCTGATGGTCTGGGAAATGTTGGTGCAGCAGGAGCACAAAATGCAGTGCCATTAGTACCTCCTGGTATGGATGCGGCGACACAACAACAGTTTCAGGCTTTCCTGCAGTGGCAGCAGTTTCAACAGTTTCATCAGCAACAGCAGGGCGCCCAAGCCGACCCGGATGCACCTGTTGTAGCACCAGTGGTAGGCGGTATGGAGAGTGGTTATAAGCACATGGATAAGACAACAGTTGAGATGTTCTCGGGAGAGAGAATCGCCGCAAGGGTGGCTGATGATTGGTTCCGCCAGGTGGAGAATGTTTTGGAGAAATTCACATATACACCCGAGCACTAGGCTCGATTTGCGGCACACAAGTTCACGGGCTACGCTTTGAGTTGGTGGCAGGGACTTATTGTGAACCTACCTAGACCAGTGGTGATGCCATGGGCTGACTTCAAGGATAAATTCTACAAGGAGTTCCTTATCGTTGGTTTCTTGGAGGACCAGAAGAAGCAATTTCTTGAGGTGAAACAGGGGCCTGATGAGTCGGTTTCTGCATTCAGGATCCGGTTCAGTATTCTTCTCTCCTACGCCAAGGAGTTTGTGCCCGATGAAGTGACACAGTGTAGGCGGTTTGTTGACGCTCTGCGCCGCGAGTTGGCGATAGTAGTGGCTGGTGGGAGACACGGGACTTGGGAGGCAGTTTGTGAGGCTGGTTTTGATGCTGAGAGGATTCAGTTGATCGGGCAGGAGGCCCGACCAGCCGAGCGGGAGAAACAGTCAACAGTGTCCGGACAAAAGAGGCAACATTCTGGTTTAGGTGATGCAAGTTACATGAGTCGACAGGGTTCTTCCTACCAAAGTTCGAAGAAGTCCCGAGGACAGAATTATCAAGGTGGACCGGGCAAGTCTTCGGGAGGAAGGTCTTATCAGTTTGGATCTCAGGGGCGGGGCCCTTGGACAAGACCTCCTATTACATGTTGGTATTGCGGGAAGCAGGGACACCACAGGACAGAGTGTTACAAGAGGATTCGTGATAGTGGAGGTAGTGGGTCCCAGTATACCGTACAGAACTCCGTGGCTAATGGTGCAGTTCCTTCTCGTCCGATCAAGGGTGGTGGACACCAGGGAGGCAGTTGTGGGAGTTCTGGAGCTCCGAGCTGCGGAGGTGCTACTCGATCTGTTACGACTCCTAGGGTGTACTCTATCACTCGAAAGGAAGCTACCAACGCCCCAAAGGAATGAGATGTCTAGAGAGGTTTCACTCTGCTTCGTTTTGTCTCTCTTCTTTTATTATTATTATTATTATTATGTAAAAATTTTCGAGGACGAATTTTAATAAGAATGCAACGTTGTCAACGCTTGTTTAGTGGAACATTCATATAAGTGGAAATTTATGTCATAATTAAGCGGAAACATAGATATTATTAATAATACTAATATTATCATTACAAACATAAACATTACATTGATATTTTATAAAGATAAAAAAATACATTCATCTCCTCGGAACGACGTTGACCCTGAAGCTGTTGGGGTCATTATTGATGTTGACCGTGATCCTCTCGCTCCACGAGAACCACATGCCTCCCGCGTTGTTCTGGCCAGGGAGCTCGAACCGGTTTGCTGCAGGGAACTGGAGTGGGATGAGACCGTGATCATCTTCAGGTTGCCACTGGGTCTCCGTGAGAAGAACCATGTTTGGCTTGTATTGGTTCTTCAGGTCCCTCAGAGTACGCGAGAACTCTTGGGAATGCCTTGCAACTCCTCTGCAGTTCCACACCAGCAGTCGGGCCTTTGGCCAAGTTGGAGGTAACCGAGTCATTCTGGGCATGCTTTGGGCAGTCATCGAGAGCTGGTAGTAGGCACCTTGCTCCAGGGATTGGCAAGTGGACTATAGGTTGAACTCCTGAAGTCTTTCAGAGATGAAAAACATGACGGAATTGGCCGAGCCGTAGAAAGAGGTCCTCAGGGTGCCATGGTCCTCTAGGAAGAACGTCTCTTCCATGGGAGTGACGAAGAATCTGGACGAGTAGAGTTCGTCGACGAAGACCAGACGAGGCATTTTGCCGAGCTCGTTCCGAAGTTCCTCTGGAAGTTCGTTGATCATGCTGTAGGCCAGCCGGTTTCTTCTGCCTAGGTTGGTACCTTCGACGAAGAAAACGGATGATGGGGCAGGCATTGTGGTTTGGACGTGAGGATGTTTTGTTTTTTCTGAGTTTTGAAGTTTCTTTTCCTGGGCGTTTGGTGGCTTTAAAATGCTTTTGATGATTTGCTTCTCACCACGCTGTCTTTTATAATCTTATGGGGAGCGTGTTTACTGTTTTCGATTTTCAAGATTTGCTTTTCAAAAATTTTGCCGTTGTATCATTTATTGCTTCAACACTTTATACGTTTTTTCGGGCTACAAATACCAGTGTTTTTCAGCCTTTTCCATCGTACGATTTTCTATCTCCTTAGCTACATTATTTTATTCGCTTTAAGACTTTTCCTTTCCCTGCATCTTTTATCACATACATTCGTGACCGTTGTGGCTAGACCGATGGGACCATACCTCGAGTAAAGCGCATGTGCGACAAGCTTACAGCTGTTCGGACATCGTGGAGAGATACGAGACTTGACAGACATTTTTGGCTCAAGCGGACTTTGTGGACTAGTGGATAACGTTTCTTTCGAGGAACACAGGACGTTCCCATGATTATCGCCTTGCGAGTTAACGGACATCTTTTCCACGAGGGAAACCAACGTCACTGTTAGCTGTGTACGTTACGTTTCTCGGGATCGAGGATGCTTACGATCGATCTAGAGTGCCTAACATGGAAACATGTTTTGTTTTAACTTCTTAATGTTTTGAGGATAATAAACGAGTTTTGTTTCGTTTATAATTTCTTTATGGCTGATTTTATATCCTTATTGCTGATTTTTAATCTGTTTAACACGAGAATTCGTAGTATAAGAGTTTTGATTTACGAAGAAAGCTTGTTTTATTGATTTCATAACGTTTCACAACAAAGGAGAAGCACTCTGCGGAGTTATATGATTCTTCAGATCTTTTACAAGTTTTTGTATGTTCGCAATCTGAGAAGAGAGTCCCATACAGGCCAGTTCAATTTGCATCACTGTAGTGTGGGCCTTCTTCAGTGAAGTGTTCAGCTGTTTCATTGTCTGCAGTGGTGTGCTGCTCTCAGCTGTTGCCTTGCCTTTCCTATCCTCCGCATCCTTGTTACCAGAAGGTCCTTCCTTGCCTGCACGCTTCTTTCGCCGTCTTGGGGGAACCACCATATGCTCCTTCAGGCCGATGATGTTGGTCTTGAACTGCTTCTTAGGAGGTTCCTCATCGAAGCTTGTCGGGAAAGCAGAACCACCAATGTAGCTGTTATCCTCTGAGTCAGAGGTAGTACGGGATCTTAGTGGTGAGTCTATGGTCCAGAGTGAGTTCTCAGTTATGAGGTTCGGTTTATATATGCGGAGGAGATGTCGCTTAAGGGTATAAATGGTTTCTCGCGTTGAGTTTGGACACCTGGTAGAGAATACCAGAAACTTATCGTGGTAGGACCTACGGATTTGATGATTGAATTTCGAGGACGAAATTCTTTTTAAGGTGGGTAGAACTGTAACGCCCCGATTTTCGTTTTTGGATTTATAAAAAAATTTTCAGAATTCAGAAATGGAAATAAAATTAATTTATTTTCCATTGGATTTATTAATCCTCAGTGGTAATATGTCGCTCTTGAGTTTTGTCGGACCTAAAACACGTTTCGGGGTGAAACACAAGGTTTATCGTAGTTTTACTTTAAACTACGTCGTTTTAGGTTTTAGAGAAAAAAAAAGTCAACCTGGCGGGTTGACCTAGCCAAACCAGACGACACGTCGTCTGGCTGGCTAGGTCATGCCCAGCCAGGCGCGCGCCCTCCTTCCCTTCTTCTTTTCTTTCTTTCTTTCCTGCTTCTCTTTTCTTTCCTTTCTTCTCGTTTCTTCTCCACTCTGCCGCAGCCATCCTCAACGGCATTGTCTCCCACTACCTCCCCCCTCAATCACGCCATCAACGGCCATCAACCCAACAACCTCCTTCTCTCTCTTTTCTCATCTCTTCCTATTCTTCTCCTCTCAATTCCGTTCCTGAAACCCCTCACTTCTTCTCTTTCTCTCGTGCCGGCACCAACACCCTCTTCTCCCTCTCTCGTCGACGAACACCTCTCCTTCCTCACACAAAAACCGTCGCCGCCACCTCTCCATTCTTCTTTTTTTTGAGCCACCGCCATCGCGGGTTGAACTGCAAGGATCCGAGGTCGACTCAGCCGGTGACAATCGAGAGAAAAAAGGAGCGAGCTTGGGCCCTGTCTCGCGTGCGGCTGCAACCTCGACAAGGTAAGCCGCCAGTTTCTCCCTCTCTTGATTCTTCTCTGTTTCGCCCTTTTCGATTTATGGGTTTTCGTGCTGAATTGATTTCAGTTCATGGGTGGTTCTGTGTGTGGTGCTCGGCGGCGGTGGTGTGGGATGGTTTGGCTTGGCAGGCGGGTAGTAGTGGTCCGACGGGTGTTTGTTGCGGCGGCAGTGATAAGCTCGGGACTGTGCTAGTGTTCGATCGGTGGCCATGGTCGTTCCGCTGGGCGGATTTTAGGAGTTGACGACCACTCGTTCTTTTTCCGGTAAGCATTCTGAGTTTCAATCCACCTTTCTATTTCGTTTCATTGTTGTTGGATTGTTGTTGGTTGATTGAACGCTTGGGTTAAGCCTCAATAGTTGGGGTTGGTCTCCGGATTTTGGCAGGGTGTCCAATCGAACATTTGGTGTGGAGGGTGGCAGCGCGTGGTGGCTAATTCCGGCGACATTGTGAAATTTCCGGCGATTTGACCGGAATCCGGCGAGGGCTCGGGAAATTTTCGGCGAAGGCTCGGATTCTGTCCAACGGTTATATTTCTCGTTCTACGACTGTTGGGCGGTAATTACCTATGTTTCGTCTCGGTTATGCCTTGTACATAAATTTTGAATTATTTATCGAAATACATATTTATATATATCAAGTGAATTGTGGTTTACCGAGACCGGAGAGTTAGAGTGTGTGGCCGGGAGGATTTACCGACACGAATAGAATTGTAGGCCGATCTACTCTTGGGCTCGGGAGCAACCTTAGAACGGTTTTAGGAAAAACGGGGCCCAAGCCCAATAACCTAATTATAAAGTTAAGAACGTTTCATGGACTTAGGATATGGACTTAAGGCCTTATCGCAGATAATTTAATTACGGACTTAAGAAAATGGGCTCGAAGCCCAATTTCAAAATCGACAGATATGAATTTAGGGAAGTGGGCCCTCGACCCGGGATTCGTGATTATGGATTTTGTGGGCTTTAGACCCGAGAATTGTTTATGGACTTAGACCGATGAACCTTAGATTCCTTTTCTTTGGAGTTATCGATGAGAGAATATCCTCTTTGGACTTAGACCCGGAGATCGTATAATCGGATAGTTAGAGTCGGGAGTTACTCGGTTTGAATATACCCTTAGCCTGCATACACGTTTTTATTTCTAAAA
This sequence comes from Turnera subulata, assembly GCA_028386065.3. Taxonomy (NCBI): domain Eukaryota; kingdom Viridiplantae; phylum Streptophyta; class Magnoliopsida; order Malpighiales; family Passifloraceae; genus Turnera; species Turnera subulata. The sequence goes on from JAKUCV010004251.1 coordinate 49,799, forward strand.
TTTATTTAGTGATTATATTATGTGTCGGTAATCAGGCACGGGTGATACCTCGGGAGCTGTGGACTCAGATTGGGGAGAAGTCATAATCTGCATTTTTGAGGTGACATTACAAGTCTTTTATATATGTTTTGTGAATGCATGTTGGTGTGGTTTGTTTGTTTACTTGCCTTGTTTGCTACATACGGTGATTGGAATTGTATACCTGATTGTTCTCAAATGCCTAATTTCTATATGAGGAATTGTTATGGAATATAACATGTATTATGTTTTTGGTGATAGTGTGTGGCTATGAGCCGGAGGCCCGGATGAAACAAAACACATAGAATTCACACATCCCTGGAAAAACATAATGTATTTCAAACAGAAATATAAAGGTATAATTAAGAATAAAATATTAAATTCTACTGTGGAGTCGGCTGGTAGCCCCGAGGGAGGGTTGGGTACCCTCGGGTCACTTTATACTGTTTAGCATGGTATCCTAGGGGATGTAGGTGCACCCCTGGAAGACTTGCACCAGTTAGGTGTGTCTGAGTGCACCCTCAGGTAGCTAGCGGCCACTCGAGGTTTATCGGTGGTTTTAGACCTCAGAACCTACCCCTTCTGAGGTTCGACATTTGGGTTTCACACCCGGATCTTATCAGATGCGCTGATCGAGACTTGACTCACACTAGAGGGCCCGTAATAAAATAATAATAATAATAATAAAATGCATTGTATCTATATTATAAAGACAATGACACATTAAGATGTTTATGTGTTGGTGTGTGTTTCTGATATTGCTTGTATGTTGTACTTGCGCTCGTGAACTACTCACCCCACGAGCATGACTTCACTTTCATGTATACTTAGACTTTTAATGATCACTGAGTAGGCAACTCACATAATCGCCACCGTTGTTTTTCAAACCTTAGTTAGCGTGCTGTTCTCACTTTATCTTCGACTCGGAGTTCAGACGCAGACACTTCAGCAGGTAGTTGTGCATCACCTCTCGATTGGAACCATAGGGCCCATATGCATGTTATTTTCTTTATCTTGATTTTTATTTTATATATTATTTCATCTTCCGCTGCATGAGGATTAATTTGAGATGTCATAAATGTTTTACTTCTTTATCGGCGTTTTCTTTGCGGAGTCTAATTTTGTGATGTTATTTCGGCGTGATGCCGTGGTGGCTTATGACTTGTTTAGCCGGTTTATTTCTTTCACTTTATGACATCTCGGTGTTAATAAATTTCAATGGAAAATGTTTGTATGCTGAGGCACCGGTATTTGTATCCCGGGTTTCAAGGGTATTTTGGTAAATCTCTTTCAATTAATTATTTTTTATTTTATTAAATTGGGATACGGGCCTTCACACTAAGGTTTTCGATCTCGGCAATCCTTATTCCTCCATGGGTCATCAGAAGTGGTTAAAGAAAATTATGAGCCAATCCGAGTGAATCCTTTCCAACTACAGAAATAGGTTCTTGGGATCAAACATTCGTCAAGAGCCTAAATCTCCCAATGATTATGAGGAAGACGCTTGAGCTTACTAGATGTTTGCTTTGAAAAATATTTATGACACTCATAATGCATGCAAGATAAATGAGTGAATGAACTCCTATTTTCTGTCTTATCAATCTCTTTGGCTTTTATTAACAAAAAGGGACCGAACCCGAGTCAGTCTTCCTACGTATCCATGGCTCATTTTTTCTCTCTTTTCTTTTCTTCTTTTTTTTTTCTTTGAGCACAAGGAATTAGGTCTACGTAGTTCTTTTTACATCGATTTTGAGATTACACATAATATTTCTTCAATTGATCCATGTTGACCGGCTCTCGAAACTTATTTCCATCTAAGTCTCTGATCGTCATTGCACCTCCCGAAAGAATCTCCTTGATGTTGTAGGGCCCAATCCAATTAGCCTTGAATTTTCCCCTAGGGTCATGCGCTGGCTGCCTCACCTCTTTTAATACCAAGTCTTCTTCACTTAGTCCTCTTTCCTTAACCCTTTTATTGAAAGCTCCAGCTATCCTTCTTCGGTATCCTTGTGCATGATACAAGGCTAGGAGTCTCTTCTCATCTAGCAATGGTAATTGATCAAGTCTTTCTTGTACCCATTCCGTTTTGGGGAGTCCACTTTCTCGAGCTACCCTTAATGATTGTATTTTAAGTTCTACAGGCAGCACAACTTCCATGCCATACACCAAAGAATATGGGGTTGCGCCCGTAGAGGATCTAATGGAGGTCCAGTATCCCCATAAAGCCAGTGGTAGTTTTTCTACCCACTCCCTATGTCTGGATATCATCTTTCCCAAGATGATCTTCATATTTTTGTTGGCAGTCTCAACTGCACCATTAGCTTGGGGTCGATAAGGTGATGACCTATGATGCTTGATCCCATACTGTCGATATAGTCTCTCAACATCAGCCTTGAAGTGTGGACCGTTATCTGATATCAACACACTTGGGATGCCATAATAATAAATGATGTTATTAGAATGAACTTGGGCACCTTTTTAGCTATGAGCACATCATATGACTCAGTTTCCACCCATTTGGTGAAGTAATCAATGGCAACCAGTATGTACTCATGCCCATTTGTTGCTTTTGGGGTTATTTTTCTGATGACATCAATGCCCCATATTGAGAGCGGCCATGGTGAGGACATGGGCGTTAATGGTAATGGTGGCCTCAGTTGTAGCTTCTCGCGGACTTGGTATGTGTGGCAGCACCTTACAAATTTTGCATAATCGGCTTCCATTGTTGACCAAAAATACCCCAGTCGCAGTATCTTTCGAACTAGCGTTTCACCCCCATATATGGGCCCTCGTCTTCCCCATGAACCCTCTTTATAATCTGCTCTGCTTCCTTTTCACTTACGCACAACAAGTGAACCCTTGTGGCATGCCTTTTGTAAAGATTCCCAACGCATATGATGAACCCTTCGGCTAACCTTCTCAGAGTCTTTTTCTCACCAACTATTGCTTCCTCAGGGAATGTCCCTTCCCATAGGTATTCTAGTATGTCATTATACCAATGATCTGTATCACCATCATCCCTGATTTGGCTGTGTGATGGTTGATCTAGCCCCGTGGTGGTAAGAGCCATGATGGAAGCTTCGTAGGAATTTGAGTTGTCCAAATAGTTTTGGAACCAAGATTTCCCTGTTTCTCCTCTTAGACTAAAAGACGGCCTTTCCCTTCTTCGGACCGTTAATGGCAAGATGAAAGCGTTGTTTGGCATTCCCATCATCGAAGAGAGTGTGGCTAATACATTGACAAACTGGTTATCTCTCCAAGGCACATACTGAAAATCAATCATTTCAAAATTGGATGCCAACGTCCTCAGGTAATCGTGGTAAGGTGTTATCTTTCTTCCTTGGTCTTCCACTCTCCCTTGGCTTGGAATATCACCAAGGCCGAATCTTTGAACACCCTTATATGCTTAATTCCCATGTTTAATGCTATCTCTAGACCAATGGTGCATGCCTCATATTTGGCCATATTGTTAGTAGCCTAGAATTCTAGTTTACAAGAAATTGGGTATGTCACCCCTCCGGGGGATATGAGGATTACTCCCGTCCCAAAGCCATTTGTGTTAGCCGTCCCATCAAAATGTATGTCCCAAGTCGGTACCTCCAAATTCATTATTTCTTTATTCGGAAATTAGGGTTCAAATCTCTCATCATTTCTTACTGGCTGGGAAGCTAAGAAATCAGCTATGGCACCTCACTTGATGGCCTTTTGTGACACCTATCGGACATTGAACTGTGACAAAATTGCCACCCACCTACCCGTGCGACTGCTTGGCACAGGTCTCTCCATTAAGTGCTTGATGGGATCCATCCTAGAGATGAGTAAAACCTCAAAGGAGAAGAAGTAATGCCGGAGCTTTTGATAGGCCCACGTCAAGGCCATACAAGTCTTTTCCACCATGTTGTAATTCAGCTCATACCCGTTGAACTTCTAGCTCAAATAGTAGATAACAGTCTCAGTACGAGAATCCGACAAGTATTTAGCTAACTTGTAACGCCCCGAATTCTCGGTATTTAATTCCTATGGATTATCAGAATTTTTTTTAAATTTAGTTTCCAATTTTACCCTCGCAAAATTTTTCGGCATTTATGATCAAATATTTCATCCTTAGGTAATATTATTAATATTATTGTTATTATTATTTCTATGTGGGAAGTAATCATTATTGCAGGATTAAAATTGAATTTTAATTGAGTTAGTATGTAAAACACTTGTACTAGGGTAGTATTGACCTAAACTACGTCGTTTTGGGGAGCTTATAACATAAAACTCAAGCATGGCACGCGTTTTGACCAGGGGGTACGGCTGCATTGACCTGAGGTGCGCGGAGGACAAAACGACGTCGTTTTGCCAAACAAAATGACGCCGTTTTGAGCATCAGCCGAACCCTAGGTATAAATCCATTCTTTTCTCTCCTTCTCCTCTCTTTTATTTTTCTCTCTTTTCCTTCTGTGCCGCAGCACATCTTCCTCCCGATTTTCTATTCTCCCACGTTCTTCCCTCCCACAACCTCTACCTAAACTGTCAATCCCCTCAAAGTCCCTCTCTCCTTCTATTCCTTCTTTCTTTTTTGTTCTCTTCTCCTCATACCCGACTTTCTCTGCCTCTCTTAAATAGACGCCGCCGCCCTTGCGTCCTCTTCCCTCTCTAATCCGTTGCCATCCCCGATCGAGACGCCACCGCTGCATCTTTGCCGCGTCAAGGAAGGAAGAGGATCGGGCTTGGCCGAGATGCGTACTGGAGGCTCGACCTGGGCATCGCTGTCGTTGTCCATGCGTCGCCATCGCCTGTGGTTGATGGCTGGGTTCAGGTCGCCGTCGAGGGGTAAGTCACGTCGCCCCTGTCTCTTCTCTTCTCTTATTTGTGTCTCGTCGGTTTCTGGGCACGAAGTTTAATGGTTGTTATTTGGGTTTTCTGTCTGTGGTGTTGTCGGGTCTGATGCGTGGTGCTTCGAAGGGCTTTTGGCGACGGGTTGACTGTGTTTTGGGTGTGGCGGTGTGCGTCAATGGCCAATGGGGTGGTGACTGTGCCAGCAGTGGTGTTGGCATTCTTCGGGGCAAAACTTGTGTTTGGGCAACTTGGGTCTAGTGGAGATTTGATGGGGATCTGGCGCCTCCTGTGCTCGAATTTGATTTCCGGTAAGGATTCAAGTCCTTATTTCTTCTCTTAGAGCGGTCATGTATGATCTATGGTTTCATTTTGATGTTTGTGGTAGATGTGTTGTTGAATCGGATGCTGATTGAATGATGGCAGATTTGTTATGGTTAGTTTTTGGCTTTGTTGTGGAGTTCTCCGGCGAGATGACAGGAATCCGGAGAAGATCGGGTTGCTGTTCCGGCAAGACAGTGTCTTTTCGGCATTACGTGGTAATTCTCGGGCTTTGATGCGAATTTCAGTTCTTGTACTATCTTGTAGTGTAAATGCATTTAATATGTGCATTTTGTAATAAATGAACTTTAGTGGAATTCGGGAGTTGCGAGTTGAGAGTGCGTGGCCAGAATATATTTCCCACGCGTCTTGAATCGTTAGGCCAAAAAGGTTGGGCTCGGGAGTTCAATTTGTCACGATTATGTTAACGGGCCGAGTCTAGGCCCAATAAAGGTTAAGCGGAGTGTGTATGCGCTTGAGGCCCAATGACTATTATGGGAATGGGCTTTAGGCCCAATGGATAATTAAACTCGGTAACTATTATGGATGTGGGCCTTAGGCCCAAAGGTAGATAAAACTTTATGTCTAAGCTTAAGTGGACTCTTAGTTTTGGGCTAAGATTGTAAGATTGGACGGGCTTAGACCTATGATCTGTTTTAACCGGGCTTAAGGAATAAAGAGGACATATCATTATAGTCATTGTATTATCATATGCATTCACCATAGTTGATGTGAACCTTATGCGTTGTGTATTCTTATAAATATAGGAGAGTTGAAGCAGAACAAGGCTTCGGTTCCGAGGCAGTTAATATGGCCCAGGTGAGGACTTATAAACCTTTGTATGCATTACTGCCTACAATGCTCGGTTAATTGTCTTGGTATATAAAGTGGTATTATTTGTTTGGCCTTGAATGCTGTATGCATGCTTGCCTGCTTTACGGATGTTCTTGCTTACACCATGTATTTTATTGAGGATGTCTTTGATGCAGTGTGCATGATTATATGAACTGTGTACCAGTATGGTATGATATGCCTGTTGAGTATGACTTGTTTTGTGTGTTAAATAATGTGATATATGGTTTTGTGGTTCGCGTGGTGGACTATGGGCTGGAGGCCTGGACTTGAGAATAAGATGTAAAATCCACACAAACCTGGACAATCATATGTAATGGTACATGAAACTCTTTAAGCATAATTGAGAATAAAATACTATAACAATTCTACTGTAGGGCTGTTGACCGGTTGGTTCGAGCGGGAAGTGATACCCCTCGGGATTTCATGCGGTTTAGCATGGTATATGTGGTTTAGCATATGTGTCTGTTATGACCGGTTCTACCTCCCTCTTTCTACCTCCCCCTTTCTACCTCCCTCTTTCTCTCTATCTGTCTCTCTCTCTCTATAATGGTATTTGGGCTTGGGCCCTGATTTTATTTGGGCTTATGCCCTAGTTGTCTGATCAGACGGGACCGAGCTCGATGCACACAGTAGAGGGCCCTAGTAAAATATTTAAACCTAATAACAAAGATAATAATATAAGTAATGATAAGTGATGGTTTGTAGTCTGATGATGTCTTGCTCTGTGTATTGTGGTTGCTGTTGCTTGATGCCGGTGTATTTGTAGTTGATTTGTATTTGTATACACTGGTTTATTCGTTTGCGGTGAGACAGTGGTTGGTCTCACCCCCTCACAGATTTTATACAGGTCAACTGATTGATGATCAGGAGTGCATATCAGCAGGTGGCGGTGCTTTCCTCCTCGAGTCGGATCCATAGGGTACATTACATTCATATTTGTTTATGTATTTGTCTTCCGCTGCATACTCGAATTGTATTACTTATTGTATGATATACTACGTAATTATATGATGATTATCATATTTGTGTTGTATCCCGGGTAGAAAGGGCAATTCAGTCTTTTCACATGCTTTAATTAATTTAATTAGATATTTTGGGATACGGGTGTTTAGTTGATGATTTTCGTGTCCCGGGATTGATAAGGGCAAATTAGTCATTTTATATTTAAATATGAATTGGTGAAGGTGCTCTCCTTGAGGGGGACAAAAAGCATTACGTCCCGAGTTCGAATCCCTAGTGCTGCAGCATGGTAAAGGATTTAATCGGGCGGAGGGAGTGATGTAACAATATCTGGGTTCGGTGGGTCCCTCGGGGAGAGGGCCTTCACATAACTTCTCACCCATGGCTTCTTCTGTGACAATTAAATATAGCAGTAAGGGTTTTCCTTGTCTAGGAGGCTGAAGTACTGGAGGATTGGACAAATACTTCTTGATTTGCTCAAAGTCATCCTGGCACTTGTCATCTTATTTGATGGGGACTCCCTCTCTGAGCAATCGGTGGATGGGCGTACAAATGCTAGAGAGCTGAGCTATGAAGCGGCTGACATACAGAATTCGCCCAAGAAAGCTTTGGAATTCTTTCTCGCTCTTCAGGGTTGGCATCTCCTGAATGGCTTTAATCTTGGAAGGATCCACCTCTATACCTTGTTCACTCACCATGAAACCCAATAACTTTCCTTCTTGAACACCAAAGACACACTTTTGGGGATTATTCCTCATGCCATACTCCCAGCATCTTTAGAAGAACTTCCTCAAGTTGGTCACATGAGACTCTCGCATTTCAGATTTCACGATCATGTCATTGACGTAAACCTCCACTTCTTTATGCATCATGTCATGCTGATATCTGGCCCCAACATTAATTAAACCAAAGGAAATGACCTTGTAGTAAAATGTCTCCCATTCTGTCCGAAGGATGTTTTATGCTTGTCCTCTGGCGCCATCTTCACCTGGTTATATCCTGAGAACCCATCCATAAAAGATAACAGCGCATGTCCGGTTGTGGCGTCCACCAAGAGATCAATGTGTGGTAATGGGAATTCATCCTTTGCGCAGGCCTTGTTCAAATCCTAATAATCTACACACATCCTTACGTTCCCATCCTTCTTCGGTACTGGAACAATGTTAGCCAACCATTCAGGATATTCAATCACCTCCGAAAATCCAGCCCGAATCTACTTTTCAACTTCTTCTTTTACCTTTAAGGCCCACTGAGGCTAGAGCCGGCGGGCTTTCTGCTTTACTGGCATGGCGTTGAGGAAGAGAGGAATCTGATGTTGAGCAATGGCCGGATCAATCCCTGGCATGTCTTCATAGGACCATGCAAACACATCCACGTACTCATTAATCAACAAAAATTTTCTCGAGTCGAGTTTTTGAGGGTCGTGCCCATTCTTGTGATCTTTGGATCAGTGTTGATACCCAGATTGATTTTCACAGAATCCGGGAGTTCACTCATCTCATTACATTCACAGATTTTATGCATGCAGTAAATATTATCTCATAAAACATCCAAGTAAGCAAAAGAGTGCTTTATTTCGTTACTTTGGGATATAAAGACATCATCATCCTCTATAATTTTGGAAAAAGAAAAACTAAAGTCAAGAGAAACTTTTTCTGATTCCTTGGTTACACTTTCAGGTTCACTATCTATTTCAAACTCGCTTTCAGACTCAGATATTACAATGGGATCCATGTCAGCCCCTTCCTTGCTTGTCTTGAAGAAAATATTTGACTTATGCCATTCCCAGTTCCTGCCTGCCTGGCTAGTATCATGGGTGACCCTTCTTGCAAATCCTCCTTCTTCCTTCCCTAAATCAATGTTGAGCGTGAAGCAATCTTCCTTTGATCCCCTTGGTGCCACCTTGGTGAGGTAGTATGATCTCTTTTCGTTCCACTAGATCTTGGATCTTGTGGCGAAATTGAAAGCACTCATCAGTGGTATGCCCGATCACCTAATGGAACTCACAATATCTTCTTGGACCCTCTAATGGATGAATCAAGCCTAGGTACCAAAGGTCGTAGCAGACCCTCCTCAACACATTTTCTGAACATCTTACCCAAGGTCATAGGCAAAGGGGCAAAATCTCTGGGTTTAAACCCAGCTTGAACAGTCACATGGTTCACTCCGACCGGCTTCTTCCCTTGGGCTGAACTTATATTCCTCCTGAATGCATAAGCAATTGCTGAAGCCTTAATCTTCCCTGAACTGATAGCTTCTTCCCATTGTATTTTCTGTAACTTAACTTCCCGCCCACCTCCCTTCCCGTGTTAACACACTCAAGAATTAAACATAAAATATGTATATATCTCGTTACTACTACTTGAACCTTACGTACCCGAGCTATAATACAAGCAGATAGCATAGGACCATCAATCGATCGGCTAATCCGCTAATACTAAGAATAGGACTAATTTTTGCACTGGGGCCCCTTACTATAGATAGATAGGGCGTTAGAAAGATTGAAGCTAGCACGCCCCCTGTTGGCCATATCGCCAAATCTACCTACGTCTTCATAAGCATACTATGGATCTCCTTCCAATTTCAAAGAGGGTCAGAGGTCTTCAGAAAGAAGTTTATGAGGTGTGGGAAAAAGGGGCATCTCACATCAAAAATTTGCGTAGAGAAAGGAAAAATTTTTAGGCCTGAGAACTACATAGGTCTGAGACTCACTTCCTTGAAAAGAGGGAGAAAGAGTAATGTAGGCAGCGACCATTCAATAAATTTTTTGGTTGACCGACCTTTTAGGGTAACATGTAAAATACTGAAGAGTGGCTAAATGAAAGGTAGCGAAGGGGATCCCCATACATGACAGGGGAGGCACGAGCAGGGAATATCATAAACTCGAACAAGACTAGGGTCCGCCTCGAAACGCAGGAAGGATCTGACTAGAAAGTCAATCAAAACTTAATCGAAGAACCAGCGTTTATTGAAGAAGAGAACCGTTAGGCTAGGACAATTCTACTTCATTTCTCTGCTGAAGCTGGCTTAAAAAAAAGGCATTTTAATTGTCACCACAAACCTAGATCGATTGGAGCATCGGGTGACTGGATAGCTCAGCTCTAATATAGAAGGTGCATCAGAGAAGAAGTATCACATTGACCAGTGGAAAAAAACTCTTCCAGTGCATTCTACAGACACTGGGGGACTTTTTTATGTTGTCCATGTTGTCAGCCAAGTTTTTTATGCTCCTAGATTAGTTCATTGGTCTTCTTCGGCAAAGAATATTTTCAATCAAATACGACCCGCTCCAATTAGTGCCCTGAAATTGGCATAATAGTTACCAACCATGCGGTCATAATAAATTGGCTGAGGGTTCTTAATCACCTTTTGCACTTGGTTTTCTTCGGTGGGCCTATTCACCATTAAGGATGCCTTGCCGCGCCACCTTGAAATGTAAGCAGAAAAAGTTTCTTGGGCTTCTTGTTTGGTCGTATCAAGATCCCTCTTGATCACGTCTACTTCAGTGTTGTAGCTGTATTGCCTTAAGAACTCCTTGCAGATGTCATCCCATTTGCTCACCTTGCTCTCATCCAAAGTCATGAACCATCTCAGGGCTGCTCCTGACAAAGTCCTTTGGAACAATTGGGTCATCAATTCAGGCCCAATCCCCATAGGCTGCAACATCCTCACATAGATTTTCAAATGGGTCGTAGGACATCCCATTCCATTGAACTTCTCGATCTCTGGCATCTTGAACTTCTCAGGAAAGCGAGCTTCGGGGAACAAAGGTAGGCGATCTGAATCCCAGTCATTCTCTTTTCTCTTCCTGGTCTTCAATAACTCTTCTACTCTTCTGAGCCTCTCCTCTTTTCCTTTCGGCTCTTGCACCACTGAACCGCCGTCTTGGGCCACTTCAACAGCATTCCCGATGCCTTGCTTTAAAGTTTGTCCCCCATCACTCCTAGGGGATGCATTCCTTCCTTGCTTGAGTGCTATCAATGCATCCCTCACAGCCGGATCATTCAGCAGGGATTCCATAACCTCATCTAACTTGATAGCATTGTCTTCACTCATCTTGTCCTAGTATTGGGGGGGACGAGTGTGAAGGTTTCAGGCACCCACGGGATCTCTTGACACACATTTTTTTGTTTATTTTTCTTTTAGGTATGTACAAATAAAAAGGGGCACTCTATTTACACTTACTTGAATTCACAACAATAATCACTCAAATGCGCGTACCATTTATTGATTCATTATGCATGAGATGTTCAAGTTATGTAGCTAGTTAGGGGCTAGAGATTGCCGCTAGGGACTAGGTTGACCTACTCATATGTGATAGTGGATATCGCGTAAGGTCCAATGCCCATTAATCCCCATCATTGCTAAGCATCAAGAAACGGGTTCACTCAAATCACTATCACTTAAGGAAAGCATGTAGCAAATTTGGATTCCCTTGCCCTCTTACGGTAGAGGCTTCACATCAATTATCATGAATGCAAGGCACTGATGATGACACATAAAAAGGCATACAAAATTCAGTGATTGCACAAAGTTTCTTAAACCCTCAGAATCCCCAGTGGAGTCGCCAGCTGTGAGAACCCGACCCAAAATCATTTGGAGGTTCTCACCTTTTCCTTTTACACATTCTTAACCAACACCCATTTTATTGGGAGTCGCCACCTGAATTTTATTTTGGAACAAAATTCGGGAAAAACCTGTTCCTTGAATCCCAATGACTCCGTTTAAAGCAACCGTCTAGCGAACCAAAGACAATAGGCCCAGGGGTTCGTCAAGGATGGGAAGGTGTTAGGCACCCATAACTTTGTGCAATTGAAGAACATAAGTATGCCTTATGCAAGTGTGTGTTGTGTGGAAACAAATCACATAGAAATAAAAATAGAATTGAAACAAAAAGTGGGAAAATAAAATAATTGGGCTTGAGTCTCCACCACTAGAGACCACCTACGTACCCCGGCGACCGAGTTCAAAGCCCACGTAATTCTTGTTTCAACATCAAAGCAATCACATCATCAAAAGCATCAGCAAATCATCAAGCAATTGATAAAATCAAAGGGTTTAGGAATACCTCTTGTAGCCCTCCTCTAGCTCCTTGGATAGGGTTGTGTTTTCCACCCACCTTCTTCCCACTCCTTAGCTCAATAGTTAATCCCCTCTTGCTCTACCCTTGCTGGATTATTGTTGATGCTTTCCACGAAATTTCACCAGAGTTTCTGCCCATAAGAAAATTTCTAGGCTTGGAGAAGTAAAAATTCTCCAAGTAACAAAGCTTGTGGGGGGCGTGTGTAATGAGAGATTGATCTCTTACAATGTGAATGGGAGGCCCTATTTATAGTGTTCTCGGGAGTATATGGGCGTGGACCTGCTTAATGACCAAGGTCTCAGCCAAAATTCTGGGCCAAAACCGTGTTGAATCAAATTAGGGGCAAAAATTGGGGAAATCGGGCATTTCATGGCACCAAGACCGCCAAGGCCGGCGGCCATGGGCTGGATAGCCACCAGGCCCGGCGGTCATCCCGCCATGGCCGCCCGGCACCCCCGCATTTCCCCGTTCTTTCCTTTTTTGCTCCTGAGTAATTAACCCCTAATCAACCCAGAATCACCACTTTTCTTCATTAGTACTACCCAATTCATCTCCTAATTGAATGATTACACACTAAGTCCCCATTTTATGCACAAATCGTGCCAAAAACACATTTACCATTAAAAGATAGCTAAAATTAATCTGCAAGTAATGTCTTTATAGGCTATTCAACTCTGAAAAAATTACACTTCATCAACTTGGGCTTCAAAATTCATTCCTCACCAAAAAATAAATCATCTCATTATAATTGGGTTAGAAGATAAATAAGAAAGCCCAAGCAAATGAATAAAATATATTATAGTGCATTACACCTTAATATATTTTTATCCTAAGATTAAATCATCTCATTAATCCTAGAGTTCAAACACATAAAGGTTAAATTCACCAACACATAATTATTCAACTAAATTACATTCCTATCATGCCTTAACCTAAAACGAAATTATCTCATTAATCCTAAAGTTCAAGTATGTTCAAAATCCAAATTTAGAAGAATGTTTGTGGGTCAAATTTGGTTGTTCACACTAATGAGATTGGAAAATAGTATAAATTAAGCTTTGCCAAAAAAGAAAGTTAGAGAAATCTAGCATATCAAGAACACAATTTTTAATATTTCTAACACTTAAAACAAAATGTATCGGAGAGGAAAGAGGAGCTGAGTGGGAAGAACTGGATGCAGAAGATGTAGAAGAACTTGGAGAAGAACCGGTAGAAGGTGATGTGGAGATTGTAAAGAAAAAAAAAACAAAGAGAAGGAATGCGAAAAGACAGTAGCAAAGAGGAAACTAATCTTTTACATTCACAAAGACAATCATCTGCTCCGCTAACATGAACAAGAATATTTAGGATGTTGTTGCTCATGCAGTTATATGCAATACATAATTCTTTTCTTTGATGAAAACTGACTCTTTATTAAGATGATGATAAGCAAAGAAAACCAGTCATCAAATGGATGACCTCCCTCCACAATTACCAACACAAGGTCATGGTAGAGTTACAGTTAAAATACAAAACAATGATAGAGAACCCAACCTATACCAAAAAACTAGACCACACAATGATAGCACACTCTCGGCATGAATAACCAGAGCTGTTAGAACCTATGTCTTCATGGTTCACTTATTACAGGTTTTGATAAATGACAAACCAAGATCATAACCAAGATGAAGCAAAAAGAAATCAAGCAAACAAGTACTCAACCAAAGTGATCAAGAATTCAAGTGAAGATATGATCAAGAGTTGAAGTGCAAAGAAGAGCAAGAGAAGTTAGGACCTATTTGTACAAGG
>JAKUCV010004252.1:5407-83129 GCA_028386065.3 Turnera subulata
TCTTTGTAACACTTTACAACAAGCCCATCAACGCTTCCGTAAACCAGGAATGCATCCTTAGTGCTTCTCAAGTACTTAAGGATATTTAACCGTTATCCAGTGACTTTCACCGGGATCAGATTGGCATCTGCTTGTGACACTCAAAAGCATAAGTGACATCCGGCCTAGTACATTGCATGGCATACATGATAGATCCTATTGCAAACGCACAAAGAAACCTAACCCATCCGCTCTCTCTCCTTAGTCATACTAGGATACAGAATCTATGAGAGAGCTATGCCATGTGACATGGGCAAGAAACCGTTCTTGGTATCTTTGCATGCTAAACCTCTTTAGCATCTTGTCAATATATGTACTCTGGCTTAGCCCGAGAAGCCTTTTGGATCTATCTCTATAGATCTTTATGCCTAATACATAGGCAGCATCTCCTAAGTCCTTTATTGAGAAATTCTTTCCTAACTAAGTCTTTACAGACTTTAGTGTCGGAGTATCATTCCCAATAAGTAGGATGTCGTCAACATATAACAACAAGAAAACAATAGTGCTCCCACTAACCTGCTTGTAAACACATGAATCATCTTCACTTTTAATGAAACCAAACTCTTTGATTACATCATTAAAACGAAGATTCCAACTCCTAGAAGCTTGCTTTAGTCCACAAATGGACATTTGCAAAGTACATACCATATCTCATAATCATGGTATGCAGCTATAGCCAATAGAATCCAGATGGATTTAACCATGGCGACTGGTGTGAAGGTTTCACCATAGTTAATACTATGAACTTGCTTGAAACCTTTCGCAACCAATTGCCATTAAAGGTAATCACATTACCATCCATGTCGGTCTTTCACAAAGACCCATTTGCACCCTATAGGTTTTACCCTTTCAGGTGGATCAACAAAGGTCCATACCTTGTTCTCATACATGGATTCCATTTCCGAATTCATAGCTTCAAGCCACTTCTTGGAGTAAAGACCCGTAATGGTCAACTGATAGGAAGTGGGCTCATCCTTACTTATGAGCATCACATCACCGGTATGAGTCACGAGAAATCCATATCTCTCGGGCTCATGCCGAATCCTATCTGACCTACGCGGTCCATATGTTACAGGAACAGGATTTTCGTCCACAACACTTTGTGGTTCCTGTTCTTGTTCCACCTCAACCTCTTTATCTCGAATTTCTTCGAGTTCTATTATCCTCCCACTGATTCTTCTAGAAATAGACATTCTTTCTAGAAAAATAGCATTCCGAGCCACAAACAGTTTGTGCTCTATGGGATTATAGAAACAATACCCTTAAGGTATCATACAAAAGGCACTTGTCGGATTTAGGGTCGAGTTTATCTGATACTTCACGTCTCACGTAAGCGTCTCAACCCTAAATACTCAAAAGACAAATTGGGACACTTCCCAGTGCATATCTCATATGGTGTCTTTTTGACCGATTTAGATGGAATACGGTTAAGGTAAATGCAGCACTCAATAATGCATGTCCCCAAAAAGAAGAAGAAAGGTTAGCTTGACTCATCATAGAACGAACCAAGTCCAACAAGATTCCGTTCCTCCTTTCGGATACAACATTTCATGGAGGCGTATCCGGTGGAGTGAGTTGTGATACTATACCACAACCCTTTAGATGATCAAGAAGCTCTCGGTCTAAGTATTCACTGCCTCGATCTGATCGAAACATCTTAATACGTTTCCGAGTTGATTCTGTACTTCATTCTTAAATTCTTTGAACTTTTCAAAGGATTCCGACTTGTGTCTCATTAGATACACTTAGCCGTATCTACTGATGTCATCAGTAAATGTAATGAAGTATTGAAAACCATCTCTAGCCTGTGTAGACATAGGTCTGCATACATCAGTATGTATTAGACCTAGCAAGTCCTAGGCTCTTCACCTTTACCCGTAAAGGAAGCCTTAGTCTTTTGCCTAATAAATATGACTCATATGTCTCATATGATTCAAAATCAAATGAGTCTAAAATTCCAACTTTATGGAGTTTAGGGATACGAGTCTCGTTTATGTGGGCCAAACGACTATGCCAGAGATAGGTTTCACTAGAATCATGTAATCTAACCTTCTTCGTATTAATGTTATAGATAGGCGACACTAGGTTTAGAACATACAAATCATCGTTTAAAATGCACCACCACAATCAATTTCATTGAAATAAATAAAACAACAATTGTTCTTTATTTTCAATGAAAAACCTTTCCTGTACATACAAGACACAGAAATCAAATTCCTGCTTATGGCAAGTACATAATAACAATTGTCCAGTTCTAAAACCAAACCATTCGGTAAGGATAGATAGAAAGTCCCTACGGCTAATGTAGCAACTCTTGCACCAATTCCGAGGCGTAGGTTTATCTTATCCTTAGCCAATCTCCCACTCTTTCTTAGTTCCTTCACATTTCTTCAAATGTGAGAACCTCATCCGGCATCTTATACCCACGATGCAGAGGTAGAGATATTAGCCTCTATAACAAAATACTTGAAGCGGAAGTCTCACTTCCCTTCTGCTTCTTTACCTCTTCAAGGTAAACAGGGCAGTTGCATTTCTAATGGCCTGGTTTGTTGCAACAAAAACAATTTCCTACTTTGCAACACCACCCTTGGGTTTCAGCACATCAGAATAAGAAGATGCACAAGCACCAAACCTTTTGGTACATTACTTCTTCTTCTCTAACTTTGCTTTACCCTTTCCTTTTCAAAGGAAACCAAGACCCTCTAGGCTCTCAATGTATCTAAACATCTCTAGCACATGAGGTCTAACGAGTGATAACTTAGCCATCTTGCATTGGAACAATGCTTTAGAGGTCTCGTACCTCCCATGCCCTACTTGCTCTACTTAGAGCAATTTCAGATGTTCGATCATATCGAACGCCCACATGTTCTCATCTTGCTTCAGAATCTCAGAGTCCATGGAAATTACCATAAGGCATGTAACATCCAATGCATCATCAACATGCTACTCGCAAGCTTCTACTTCTGCCCTAGAAGCATTAGGCGCCAATTCATTAAGAATAGGCCCTTTCAAGGACATACAAATTTTTCTTGTTTAAAGACTATCCTCAAAATGTGATGCCACTCTAGGAAACTATTCCTATTCAGCTTGTCCTACTCAAGGACCAATCGCAATGACAAGTACTAGTGTTTTGTAACATGGTAATTCTACAACAAGATCAACTCACACAAATAATAGTCATGCATACAAATCATTTAATAAGGAATTCTATTAAATGTACTCCTACTATATAAATCAAGACAATTATATAAGTAGGCCAAGATCCATATTTCACTACAACATAAGTCAGCTAGGGCTGATCACCTACATCATAGCTACCTTGCTAGGATAAACATAGGCACCTTGCTAGGGCAAAACCTACCTAGTGTTGATCTAAGCAATGATTAGTGCTCATCATGGAAGGCAACTAAGAACTTAATATTTTACATCAAAATATAATTCCAACACATCGCATGCTTGTTCTTGATAAATCATACATTGATGTTAAGCAAATTTGGAAAACAAAAATGCAAGTGACCATCGATGTAAATAAACGAACATCGATGTCTATGAGAATCTGATTCTCGCCAACAATTGGCAGCACTCCGTATTTAGGCCATATCCGGAGCTATAGAGCTCAGATTTGTGCAAACTTGGTGTCCCTGGAAAGCTAAGAAGTAGAGCTACAACTTTGCTGTTCAGGCAAGACACCAGTTCGGCCTCCTTCTGCCCCAAATTTGCTGTTGAAGTCGCTGCAGTCCACAACATCGATGTTGAACCCTTCAACATCGATGTTTGGAGTTTGCGAATCCATAAAACATCGATGTTTTCAAGAAAACATCGATGTTGGGGTTTGCCGAAACCTCAAAACATCGATGTTGACCATCAAACATCGATGTTGGAGGTTGCCGAATGCATAAAACATCGATGTTGACACTTAAACATCGATGTTTGAGTACTTGAACTCCAAACCATTTGGCAGTAGCTCAAAAACATCGATGTTGGACATTAAAACATCGATGTTTTGAGTACTTGAAAGTTCAATATCTTGGCAGTAGTATTATAACATCGATGTTTAACATTCAAACATCGATGTTTGCGTTCTGGAACTCAAGAACATCGATGTTGACACTCAAACATCGATGTTGTTGGAGATCTGGAACTCAAACCAATTTGGCCGAGCTCAAATAACATCGATGTTTAACATTTAAACATCGATGTTGTTGAGTGTTAGCATGAGAACATCGATGTTGGAAAACACAACATCGATGTTTTGGAGATTCGGCCAAGCCCAATCTTCATGCCAACATCGATGTTTTGGCCAAACATTGCTTGAACGACAATCGTTCGAAACACAAACCGACACTCGGTTTTTCTTAGTCGAACCCTTCGACCTACTGCCATAATCATCTTGATATACCTCTTGTTGTCAAAACACTTTTGACAAATCAATCTCAACAATATATACATCACATGTACACAATTGAATACAATATGACATGATCATGCTCTATCACATAAAATATATCATGTATATTTACTCAAAACACATCAAATATATGCATATACTTGCATGGCAAATCACATATACCAAAACAAAACCAACATATCATTTGACAAAACACAAAGACATCATGTTCAAAATCATTTGGCATATCACATACACAAAATGATTCCTACACATTCAAAGGTGACCATATCACATATGAATCACTTATACGGTTTAGAGCTTCACAAGAAGGCTCCGCTACCACTGTAAGTTTCCCTAGGCTATATGACAATCATATATAAGCAAAAGATGCAGCGGAAGCAAAGGAAACTTAGCCAAGAACCACATGTGAAGCATGTAAACCGCATAACAAAATTTTCGTACCTTGTTCGGTTGAGCTCTTTCACCCAACTGCTGGAACGAATCATCTAGACCAAGACGAAGGCTGAAACGAATCAGTTAGAGCAAGAAGAAGACCTGCTCCTCTACGGTATCCACAGGAACCGTGACCTTCCCGGAATCGTCACACGAATCCAAGAACGAGCTCCCCGGACTGATGTGCTAGCAAGAGTAAAACCGGGAACTTGTGTTTGTGGTGTTTTGGTGTTCTTTTTCTTTCACAAAGAAAGGGGTAAGTATGTGTTTTCTCAAGCTCTCAAGAACACTTCTCAAGGCTCAATCCTCTGAATTTTTCAGACACAAAAACGTTCTAACCAACCCAAGTGTGAAGAATAATGCCTTAGACAAAAGCATGTGCATGCCAACTCACAAAGGCATGTCAAAGTGGACAACAACTTTGGCCAACATGTTTCCACTAACTCTTAGTGGGAATATTCATCACAAGGCTGCAATAATGGCTCCACTAATCTGATGCTTAGTGAACCAAACCACCCCAAAACGACCTGGTTCAACCATGGTCCAACCACGGTCCAACCACACCCGGTCCAACCATGGTCCAACCACGGTTCGACCATCTGCTCGAATCAACGGTTCTATGTGTGTGACCCTGTAGGCACTTGTAACGTCCGGCAATAATTGTAAAATCTCATTTTACAATTATAAGCAAAGAGCGGCGTCTAGCAACACATCATTGCTACCCGAACGACAAGATCAGTACTGATTCTCTATGCCTCGGAATATGTCATCGTCCCTTCGTCCCATTATCAAGATTAAACCGAGACATGGAATATGTCAATCTCGTATATGTTTAATCTCGGTTTCTTGATCCTCGAGTTAACTGTGTAAAACGGATACCAATGATATCAACATATCATAATCCGAGCACGGCCGTGCATTTACAGTTCAACTCTATCAAGAAACCATCCGATAATATACCCGTTATATGGGTTGGACGAATCCCCTCTTGATCAATCAAAACCCACTACATACTCGGCATATACCCAATGATTACCCTTATGTCCACCCAGTTACGGGTGACTAGGAATAATATCAAAGTACATGATTCATATGTTGGATACCTTGACGATCTCAGGTCGGAGGACAATCACATCTATAAGAACCACTAATGACATACATATAACGTTCCATGTAGTGTTCTTATGTGGGTCGGTCCAGTCCACAAGTTCTCCAACTTGTACCCGTATGTAGAATTCATATCACATATAAATTCTCAACATACGCTAGTCTTAACTTATTATTACAACCCATCCGTAATAATAACCGACTAGGGACATTTAAGAATATACATATCAAATATATATATATACTAGGGTTATAAGTATGTGCAAGCGTTTATCTCATAAACGATACTTATTGGAACAACCTTAAAGTGTATGTACATGACTATAAATAAACATCCATGATTGGCTTTTGTGCATATTACTAACAGATATCCCTAGGAAAACATGAATATCAGTGCGAGGAGAAAGCTTGTGTTGACTAGGAGCCATATGAAGAGGATAACAGGTACACCCAAAAACACGTATTTGATCAAAAGTGGGACTGCGACCATGTAGAAGTTCAAATGGACTCTTCCACTGTAAGGCAACATGAGGGAGTCGATTTTGGATATAAGTGACGTAATGAAGAGCCTCCACCCAGAAGGAAGAAGGCAAAGAAGCGTGAAAGAGGACTGACCTAATGGAGTTGAGTAGGGTTCTATGTTTGCGTTCAGCCATCCCATTTTGAGGATGGCCGTAAGGACAGGAAACACGTCGAAGGATACCATGGTGACGAAGATAAGCATCAAAACGTGTATTGCAAAACTCTCCACCACCATCACTTTGTAGAAAACGAATAGGTAAAGAAAATTGTGTGGAAATTTCTGCATGGAGTTGCTTAAATTTATCAAAAACTTC
Source organism: Turnera subulata (assembly GCA_028386065.3). Classification (NCBI taxonomy): domain Eukaryota; kingdom Viridiplantae; phylum Streptophyta; class Magnoliopsida; order Malpighiales; family Passifloraceae; genus Turnera; species Turnera subulata. Next base: position 12,233 of record JAKUCV010004252.1, read on the forward strand.
ATGTTTAAATTTCAAAGGAAAAACCCAATTGAACTTGGAATATTCATCAAGAAATAAAACATAATACCGAAATCCAGTTACAGAAGGGACAGGAGATGTCCATACATCACAATGTAAGACATGGAACAACCCTAGACATGGTTCTAAAGAGTTGGGATAGGGCAGCTGAGTCTGCTTCCCCAATTGACAGGCATGACAAAGTCCTTGCTTATTAGAACTGGAACATAAAGATGAAAACTGGCTAACAAACTGCTGCATAACTGGTTGCCCTGGATGACATAAACGAGCATGCCACAGAGAACCGGAAACTCGACTGACAGCAAAAGCCTTGGATGGAAAAGACGCAACAGAAGAAGGAACACGAATCGAGTAGAGAGGACCCGGATCAGTGCACCGAATCTGTCGATGGCGGAAGTGACAACCCTTCACAGAAAAATCGTGAGAATCAAAAACAACATCACAAGAATTATCAAGAGCAAAACGTTTAATGGAAATAAGATTTTTTGTTAAGCGAGGGACAACAAGAACATTCAACAACCGAAAAATAGAAGAACCGATGTAAAAACGCTTGACACCAATGTGTGTGATGGGGAGAAACGTACCATCACCCACTTGAACAGTATCCGTGCCATGATATTCTTGGAAAGAATCCAAATTTGCCGTGGTGTTGGTCATGTGACCTGTGGCACCAGTGTCGGCATACCACACAGAATTACCCTGTTGTTGCTCATGCAAGCCAGCATAGGATCGTTGGGGGCAATTCTTTGCAGAGTGATTGTATTCGTCACAGATCTGACATTGCACCGGCGAGGGGCCAAGAACAGAGGAAGTGGGTCTTGGGGAACGTAACATGGAAGGCAAGGATGGACGTGAGGAATTGGAAGAAAAAGAATGAGGAGAAAACGGTTTGGGCGAGAACTGACCAGGAGGACGAGGGGAAGAAGTATTCCAGGAAGGTGAGAATGAGCGAGGAGGGTAGTAGCCATGGCCACCGCCTCCACGACCGCCTCGACCACCGCGGCCACCACGGCCCTTGTGCTGCGTAAAAAGTGCTTGAGAAGACTCAGCAGTGAGAGGGGAAGAAGAAGAAGAGGAAGATTGTTTAGTTTTACGAGTCTCTTGAGCCAACAATAGAGAACGTAACTCAAGAAAACTAGGAAGAGAAGATTTAGACGTAAGAAGTGTAAAGATATCAGCATACTCATCAGGAAGACCATCCAAAATTTGCATAACAATGTCATCATCACTCAAACGACGACCAATAGACTCCAAATTATCAGCGATACTACGAATAGATTGGATATAATCTCCCATAGCCTGGGAACCTTTCTTAGCATTAGTAAAAGCGGAGCGAAATTCCATGTACCTAGCTTGGACATGGTCATGGAAAAGCTGTTCCACCGTTAACCATACCTCTCGCGCCGTGGGGAAATGGCCAGGACGGATTACATGTCGCAAAAAATCGGGGCTAATGGTGGCATAAATCCAAGTGACGAGTGTACTATCGATTTGATGCCACAAAGCAAAGAGAGGGTTGGGAGAGGGTGGTGTATTAGAGTCGGAGGATGCAAGGTAAGGGTCTGGAGGCACACCAGTTCCATCAATGTGATTCAACACTTGATGTGACTGAAACACTGTATAGAGAAGACTCTGCCAGACAAGAAAGTTGCTAAAATCAAGCCTGGCAGGGACATAGTTGCGAATGTTACTGACACTGAAAACAGAATGAGAGGTAAGGGAAGAGGTCGTTTGAACCGGAATAGAGGAAGAAGAAGAAGACGAGGTAGAGCCAGACGAAGCAGAAGGAGAAGAAGACATGTTGAAAAGAAAAGAGAGAAAAGTCAGGCACAGAGAACGATGACCTGCTCCGCTACCAAGAACAGAATGAATATCAGGATACCGAAACATGGTCATCCTGATGAGTATTTATATTACATCAATGCACAAGTGTTGTGTGGGTACAAGACTTCTAGTCATGCTAACGATAACTACACTAACTACTAACTATCTATTTACCTTATCAGATAACTAACTGTTAACCCTTATCAGCTATTACTCTATTACTTCCATGGTGTAAAAGAACTGAAGAACTCCACACATGGGGGTGTGCTTTGCAAGAAAGTACCCATTAGCTCCGGAGATTGGAATTTGAGAAGAAACGAATCTCCTCCCATAGGAACTAAACAAAAGCCATCGGCATCCTCGGCAGGGAAGGCCTCCACAACCTTCCGGAGGGGCATAGGAAACTTGAGAGTTCCCAAAATACAGCGGTGCAGCCACGAAAAAGACGAATCTTTTGAAATGTAAGATTGCACAGGAGTCACGTCAGGTCTGACCTCAGAGCTCCACTTCTAACCATCCCTAACCATATCAGCGAACGATTTATCCCTTGTCACCTGGGATGATCGAGTGAGTTCTAACGGCCGGTTCATTGTTTTTCTAACACCTGAGGAGGAAGCACCTTTTCTATCTCTTGCTATACTTGCGACAATAAGATCCCCATCCGCCATCAATGAATTAATACCTTGTAATAACTTCTGGATGTCAATACTGTTTTGAAATCTGACAAAAGCAAACCTTTTGCCCTCTTCGTTCAGTTTTTGAGGGATGAAAACATCTATTACATCACCGAAACGAGACATAACAAGGTGAATGTCTGTCGGATTCCATCTGGATGGGATACTCTGTATGTAAACGCTGAGTACTTGATTATGCTCAATGGCGTTTTGGATGTTCTTTCGGCTCCATTTGGAAAAGAAAATAGGTTTTGTGGGGTTGGCTGCATTTTGGGTGTTTGGGTCATGGTTTAAATTTACAGTGGTAGTTGGGTGGGGGTGAGGCACTCCGCTTGGATTGTAGGGGGCCTGCACATGGTTTCTTGTGTGAGTGTAGGTATTTGTCAGAGCGGGAGAAGATGTTTGTTGAGGAATTGCATGGGAGTTAACTGGGTTAGAAGTTGGTGGTTGAACGCAGAGTTGGAAGTTGGAAGTGCAGAGTCAAAGTGTTTGGAAGAGGTGGTAGTAAGTTTAAGCTGGTTGGGAAGTGTTGTTGGGTACAGTTTTGGTTCAAGAAGGGGCGGTTGGGATGGTGCAATGGTACAGAGGTGCTTGTGGGAGGGAATGGTGGTGGTGGTCGCGGGCGGCGGAAGGGGAGGCTAGGGGAGATAGGTGAACAAGGTATGGTTTTACGGGACGTCAACATTGGGTAGTTGAGAGGTTTTCACACACGAGACACGCGCTCAGATTCCTGTTGCTAAATTTTTTGTAGCTGATGGTGATGGAGTTTCACACTTTGTTATAGCTCCAATTGATCAGCCACATTGATAAGGTGCAATTTCTTCACCTCATGGAATTATATACTCATATACAGCAGGAAGGAAGAAAGTTGAGGAATGAACTTAATTGAGTAATTCGACAAATTAAAGATCAAACATCAGCCAAGACTAGGTAGTATTAGTACTGGAGATTGAAACGAAGTGCTCACAGGGAAAAATGAAGTTCCCATTGCTGCACAAAGTTTATACTTCTCGGTAAAAAAGAGTAAATTGATATAGATAGGAGTATATGTTACTACAAGCAAAAGCTTTCAACATGACATATTAATTCAACTTTGAGTAGAAAAAGTGTTCTTTATTTTTCATGGACAGGTGATGTGAGCTCCTGTATATGGATTCGAGTGCTTACATTGATAATTTTGGCCATATATCAGGGAAGTAGAGCATCATGTATCCTTCAATACCCTTTACCGAACGTACGGAACGTGGTATATGAAGTCACATTATATACTTGACATCCAGATCTAAAGAAAGATGTGATGACTCAAAATTGTAAAGCCTCTGAACTGCACATATACTGAGGACAGAAATTGTGCTTCCCTTCAAACCAATCGATGTACAAAATACATGATCGATCTCCTGCCATTATGCTTTCAGAAATTTTAAGCTTATTATGTGTAGGGAAACATTAGAGAACTGATTGTAATTGCCAACGACAACACATTTTCTAATTCGAAATATGTAAAAGTTAAGGAGTTTGGGTGACCGACAAAAAAGATCTATTCTCTTACTTCTTTTTTGTTGGTATGAATATTCAAATATAGTGCTTGCAATAAAATCATATCCCAAGATCTAAAAAATTCCCAACGCTACATAAAATTTTACACTTTCAAATAGGATTCCTGCCCTTGCATCTATTCTTCCATGCAAATTCGTTCTTGCATCTGCCCTTTGCCTAGTTCAGAGGAAGCCTAATCTTCGATATTGGCTCCTTACTGATTTCTGCCCTTTAAATAGAATATGGAAGTACAGGAAATAGGAACCTAGTTAATTAACGAAACTACTCAATAATTTGATGATGGAAACTGAAAAAGGATGACTAGAACGAACACTCGATTTGTGTAGAACGTAATATTCACTACGAATGAAAATTTTCGAGTGCAAGATGAATAAATTTTCATATAAAAAAAGAGATGAATAAACCTTCGATCCCGCCCTTAACGCACCTCAATCTGGATAGTCCAAGCTGCTGCCTTTGTTTAGGGATCAATGTTCAAAGTTTGAAGGAAATTGTTAGTTTCCTAATTTCTAGGTTAGTTGTTAGTTCCTGTAGCCAATATAAAGGCCCTACTCTCTAATGGAAAATATATCCTAAGCTTTCCAACTTTTCTCTCTAGTATTCAAGCACTTCTCTCTGAGTGTTCTGAGAATATATTCTCTCTATTCTAATATACTGTCTTGTTAGTTTTTGTGCGTTTTCTTTCTTTTCCAACTCGGGTTCTGTGCAACCTGCCTTTGCAAGTTAGTCTTGTTTAGTCTCAGCATAGTCTGCCTGTGTGACGAGGTTGGTAGGGTGAAAGGTTATTGCTTAGTGCTGCGCGTTGTTCACGTTGTGATAGCGGTACTTTGTTCAACAATCTGGTAGAGGAGCAGGTTCTGTTAGAACTCATGCCTCCTTGTCTCTTTTCAGGGTTTTGATATTGATAAACCAAGCATGACTCAATTGATGACAACCTTGAAGCAAAAAGAAATCAATCAAAGAGCAAAGGTTTAAAGAGAAAAGAGCACAAGAATTGGAGTAACAAGCAAGAAGAGTTAGGAACACAAATTGTACAAAGGTAAAACACTCAATTCCTCTGAGACATTGGCTCAAAACAAAATCAAATTTTACTCATGCATTCAATAGCATCCTTTCAATCATGAAATGCTTTTTGAGCAATGAACATCGATATTCTGATTTTAGACATCGATGTTCCCGCCTTTAAGCAATCTTTCAAAACATTCAGTAGCTCAGAACATCGATGTTCCCGCCTTTAAGCAATCTTTCAAAACATTCAGTAGCTCAGAACATCGATGTTCTGATTTTAGACATCGATGTTCCTGCCTTTAAACATTCTTTCAAAACAGGCAGTAGCTCAGAACATCAATGTTGGAATCCCAAACATCGATGTTCTCATGACCGTTGCACTTGAAAAATGTTTTGCAACAGCAAAACATCGATGTCCAAATTTGAGACATCGATGTTCCATCAATTGATGTCTTTAAATTGATTTTCGCCGAACCAAATGAACATCGATGTTCTTCAAGTAAACATCGATGTTCCCATGATGATGCTTTCAAAATGATTTCACAGAACAAAATGAACATCGATGTTCTTCAAGTAAACATCGATGTTCCCACGATCACCAGCTTTAAAATGATTTTGCCGAACCAAATGAACATCGATGTTCAGTGAGTAAACATTGATGTTCTAGTGACCGTTGGACTCAATAATTCATATTTACTGGCAAAACATCGATGTTCCCTTTGGTAAACATCGATGTTCTCATGACCGTTGGTCCAATAATTCAAATTTACTGCCCAAACATCGATGTTCTAAGTTTAAACATCGATGTTGTGCCGTTGTGAGATGACACCTTTTCCAACTCCCCATGCTGTTTTGTCTAAAGGTATTTTGGATTGATTCCATAACGATCATACATGTTTTGAGACATATAAATAGAGGATTTACATCTCTGTTTATAATGAATCAACTCTCTACATTTTAAGCATCAATTGTCATACATACATTGCAATTTTTATGAGCCAATTTCCTTGAGAATTGAGAGTTGCCTTTATAGAGCTTTACTTGTTACTCGTATCCACTCTTTGAGAGAGCTTTTGTTTGAGTGTTTTTAAAGTGTTTTTCATACACCTTAAGGGAGGATTGTTCCCTTGTAGCAACTTATAGGAAGAGTGTTTTCTTTCCTTGAGAGAAGTCTTGAAGTGAGGTATCTTCAAGCAAGTAGAGTTTCGTGTGACTCGGGCTCTAGGTTTGTATACGGTTTGTTAAGCACCCGGAAGCTTAACCTAGATAGTGTAATCTTCGAGAGAGTCTCTCGAAGGACTGGATTAGCCACACAAGTTGTGTGTGTGAACCAGTATAAAATTCGGTGTGTCCTTCATTCTTTCAATTCCGCAATTATTTCCTGCAAGTTTTTGATTTTGTCCATAAAATGCTATTCACCCCCTCTAGTGTAGGGCACCTGAAAGACTTAACCGTTTGAGAGAAACTTTCCATGGCTTCTTCAAGTAATTATGCAGGACTGTTCGAAGGACAATCAACCACTGGTCCACCGCTCTTTGATGGCACCAAAGCGAATCATGAAGATCGGAGAGTAAATTCCGACGAAAAAAGTTGGTGACACCATAGTGACAAAGACGGAGGCGGAGTATGACGCTGCAGACATTACGGTGGTTGAAAACAACACCAAATCAATCAACATGCTCTATTGTGCAGTCAACCCCGATGATTACCGAAAAATCTCTTACTGCACAACCGCAAAAGAACTGTGGGATAAGCTAGAGATCACCTATGAAGGAACCGATCAAGTTCGAGAGGCCAAAATCGACTCCCTCACTGCAGATTACGAACTCTTTCGCATGAAGGAGAATGAGAGGATTGAGGAGATGTTCGATCGATTCTCCAAAATAGTAAACAACCTTCATGCTCTCAAGAAGGTCTACTCCGACAAGGACTTGGTCAAAAAAGTCCTTAGATGCCTCACTCCCGAATGGCGTTCTAAAGCTGACGCAATCTATGAAAATATCGGGACATCGAACACAACCATTGGCGGTCTTAGAGGTAATCTTCTAACCTATAAAAATACTATTCTTAAACCCTCTTTGCAGGAACCAAAGAAGAAGAACATAGCTCTCAAAGATTCCACCTCCAAGACGCAAGAGCTCACTGAATTGGACTCTAACGATGACGATCAAGAACTCGGACTTTTCACCCGTAAAATACACAATTTCATGAAGAAAGAATTTGAAAGGATAGGAAGGAAGACGTCCGGTCCACCCAAGTGCTATGGATGTGGAGAGGTTGGGCACATCAAGCCTAAGTGCCCCAAGGCAAAGGAGGGAAAAAAGAAAAGAAGCCCTACAAGATGCAAAGGGCATACATTTCTTGGGGAGGCGATTCCGGCGACGAATTATCAGATAGCGATGAAGAAGAAACGGCCAACCTATGTCTCATGACACAAGAGGAAGAACCGGAAGAGGTAAGTACTTCTCACTCAAGCGAAGATTATACTTTTGAAGAATTGCAAGATGCATTTAATGAGCTTTATGGTAAATATATTTCGGCATCTAGAACTATTAAGGGCTTAAATAAAAAGTGTCAAGTGAAAATGAAAAGCTTAAAGAAGAAAATAAGTTTTACGGAAAGAGGAGTGCTAATAAACCGGAAAGTCCAATTAAGGAATGCTCATCATGTAAGTCATTAAAGGAACAAGTTCAAGAACTTGAAACAAAAACTAAGGAGTGTTTATCATGTGAGACATTGAAAGAACAAGTTAATGAACTTGAAACAACACTAAAGAAATTTAACACCCCTCAAAAGAACTTGAATTCTCTCTTAGGTAATTTGCAATCAACTAAACATGGAGTAGGTTTCAAGAATGAACCTAGGAAGAAGAAAGTTGAAACAAAACCAAGGAAACCTATGTTTCAACCTAAGGAAAACAAGGTTAGTAAAATGCACAAACATAGGCAATATAGTAACTATTATCAACCTAGAAGGATGCACAATCCAAACGTTATTTGCCATTATTACAATAGGATAGGACACATTGCTCCTGTTTTCTTTACTAGGCATAGGCACTGGGCACAAGATGAAGCTCATTACCATTATGTCTCTAACACTCAAGGACCCAAGAAGATTTGGGTACCAAAAACCCATTGATTTGTTTTGTAGGTATGCTTGAAGGCATCAAGTGTACTTTGGTACCTTGATAGCGGATGCTCCAAGCACTTGATCAAAGAAGCATCCAAATTCTTGATTGATCCTTGTAGAAATGCAAGGGTAAGTGATAATGTTGAAAATACTCATCCTTTGGTTAAAATCATTCTATCCCTTCTAGTATACTGTTAATAGTGCTCTTAATGCTTACTTAATTAATTGATGCACATTACATGTCATTCTTGGGTAATGGTAGAAGAATCTTGAGCATCCCATTTTCTCTTGGTTAAAAAAGAGCTTAGAAGTAAATTAATTTTGCATGAAGTAAATTTTTTTTTGTAGCAGGTTTATATCCAAATGTTAAAACCCAAGAGCACAAAATGGCTTCTTTTTCGCATCAAGCATAGCGTGTAGAGCATAATAGATCAAGTTGAGGAATACTGACTTATCGTTGAACATTCATAAAAAGATGACACAATTGCTTAAAGCATAAATATTTTTTTATTATTATTTGTTTTGACGATTGGGTACAGCAGTGACTGAGAAACTGTTAGGGACATTAGCAATATTGACCGTAATACTATCATTCCAAGAGAACCACATTTCGCCCGAATTGTTTTGGCCATGGAGTTCGAACCGATTTGCTGAAGGAAAACGAAGCGGGATGAGAGCGTGATTATCTCCAGGCTGCCACAAGGTCTCTGTGAGCAGAACCATGTTGGGCTTGTACTGGTTCTTCAGATCTCTTAAGGTTCGTGTGAACTCATTGGAGCGCCTAGTGATTCCGCTGCAGTTCTAAACCAGAAGGCGAGCTTTTGGCCAAGTGGGTGGTAAGCCAGTTGTCCACGGAACGCTCTGAGCAGTCATTCAAATTCGGTAGTAGCTGCCCTCATTCAGAGTCTGGCAAGAAGGCTCCAGCCTAAACTCCTGAAGTCTGTCAGAGATGAAGAACATGATGGAATTGGCCGAGCTGTAAAAGGAAGCTCGCAGGTTACTTTGGTGCTCCATGAAGATTGTCTCCTCCATGGGTGTGACAAAGATCCGGGACGAGTAGAGCTCGTCAACGAAGACCAAACGAGGCATCCTCCCAAGCTCGTTTGGCAGCTCTTCTTGTTGCTCATTTATCAGGCTATAGGCTAATCGATTCCTTCTTCATAAGGTGGCTCCCTCAACAAAGAAGATAGACGATGGAGCAGGCATTTTTGTCTTGTCGTGGTTTGAGTATCTCTCTCTGAATCGCATTTTCTTTAAATGCTTTTGATTATTTACTAACCATTGCTTTGTCTTTTATAGAAATATGATTACTATTTTTTCAAAATCTAGACCCTACCTATTTTTCGATAAACGGTAAAGCAAACCTCTCTCTTCACAAAACTACAAATTGTATACACTCCTCAAGGCTCCACTTTTGAAAATCTTTACCACTGTCTACATTATTACTCTTGTCACGTTGCGTGTTTTCGGGCAACAAACACTTGTTTTTTCTAGCTCACTTCTCACATGCATTACTTTTTCACTCTGGCCATCTTGGTTCTTCAATAAAGGGATACGAATCCCAAAAGTCGCCTTTTTGCTCATGTGGGGTTTATGAACAAGTGGTTGCTAATTATTGTCATTAATTGGCCGTGCATTATGACGTCATTTTTTGCTTACACAAATAATAAACATCGTTTTAATAAGGAATAACTAATTTGTTGTCTTGTTAGTTTTTGTGTGTTTTCTTTCTTTCCCAACTCAGGTTCTGTGCAACCTTCATGTGCAAGTTAGTCTTGTTTAGTCTCAGCACAGTCTGCCTGTGTGACGAGGTTGGTAGTATGAAAGGTTATTGCTTAGTGTTGCGCGTTGTTCAAGTTGTGATAGCGGTACTTTGTTCAACAATCTGGTAGAGGAGCAGGTTCTGTTAGAACTCATGCCTCCTTGTCTCTTTTCAGGGTTTTGATATTGACAAAACTAAGCATGACTCAATTGATGACAACCTTGAAGCAAAAAGAAATCAATCAAAGAGCAAAAGTCTAAAGAGAAAAGAGCACAAGAATTGGAGTAACAAGCAAGAAGAGTTAGGAACACAAATTGTACAAGGGTAAAACACTCAACTCCTCTGAGATGTTGGCTCAAAACAAAATCAAATTTTACTCATGCATTCAATAGCATCCTTTCAATCATGAAATGCTTTTTGAGCAATGAACATCGATATTCTGATTTTAGACATCGATGTTCCCGCCTTTAAGTAATCTTTCAAAACAGTCAGTAGCTCAGAACATCGATGTTCTGATTTTAGACATCGATGTTCCTGCCTTTAAACATTCTTTCAAAACAGGCAGTAGCTCAGAACATCGATGTTGGCATCCCAAACATCGATGTTCTCATGACCGTTGCACTTGAAAAATGTTTTGCAACAGCAAAACATCGATGTCCAAATTTGAGACATCGATGTTCCATCAATTGATGTCTTTAAATTGATTTTCGCCGAACCAAATGAACATCGATGTTCTTCAAGTAAACATCGATGTTCCCATGATGATGCTTTCAAAATGATTTCACAGAACAAAATGAACATCGATGTTCTTCAAGTAAACATCGATGTTCCCACCATCACCAGCTTTAAAATGATTTTGCCGAACCAAATGAACATCGATGTTCAGTGAGTAAACATCGATGTTCTAGTGACCGTTGGACTCAATAATTCATATTTACTGGCAAAACATCGATGTTCCCTTTGGTAAACATCGATGTTCTCATGACCGTTGGTCCAATAATCCAAATTTACTGCCCAAACATCGATGTTCTAAGTTTAAACATCGATGTCGTGCCGTTGTGAGCAGACACCTTTTCCAACTCCCCATGCTGTTTTGTCTAAAGGTATTTCAGATTGATTCCATAACGATCATACATGTTTTGAGACATATAAATAGAGGATTTACATCTCTGTTTATAATGAATCAACTCTCTACATTTTAAGCATCAATTGTCATACATACATTGCAATTTTTATGAGCCAATTTCCTTGAGAATTGAGAGTTGCCTTTATAGAGCTTTACTTGTTACTCATATCCACTCTTTGAGAGAGCTTTTGTTTGAGTGTTTTTAAAGTGTTTTTCATACACCTTAAGGGAGGATTGTTCCCTTGTAGCAACTCATAGGAAGAGTGTTTTGTTTCCTTGAGAGAAGTCTTGAAGTGAGGTATCTTCAAGCAAGTAGAGTTTCGTGTGACTCGGGCTCTAGGTTTGTATACGGTTTGTTAAGCACCCGGAAGCTTAACCTAGATAGTGTAATCTTCGAGAGAGTCTCTCGAAGGACTGGATTAGCCACACAAGTTGTGTGTGTGAACCAATATAAAATTCGGTGTGTCCTTCATTCTTTCAATTCCGCAATTATTTCCTGCAAGTTTTTGATTTTGTCCATAAAACGCTATTCACCCCCCTCTAGTGTAGGGCACCTGAAAGACTTAACCGTTTGAGAGAAACTTTCCATGGCTTCTTCAAGTAATTATGCAGGACTGTTCGAAGGACAATCAACCACTGGTCCACCGCTCTTTGATGGCACCAAAGCGAATCATGAAGATCGGAGAGTAAATTCCGACGAAAAAAGTTGGTGACACCATAGTGACAAAGACGGAGGCGGAGTATGACGCTGCAGACATTACGGTGGTTGAAAACAACACCAAATCAATCAACATGCTCTATTGTGCAGTCAACCTCGATGATTACCGAAAAATCTCTTACTGCACAACCGCAAAAGAAATGTGGGATAAGCTAGAGATCACCTATGAAGGAACCGATCAAGTTCGAGAGGCCAAAATCGACTCCCTCACTGCAGATTACGAACTCTTTCGCATGAAGGAGAATGAGAGGATTGAGGAGATGTTCGAACGATTCTCCAAAATAGTAAACAACCTTCATGCTCTCAAGAAGGTCTACTCCGACAAGGACTTGGTCAAAAAAGTCCTTAGATGCCTCACTCCCGAATGGCGTTCTAAAGCTAACGCAATCTATGAAAATATCGGGACATCGAACACAACCATTGGCGGTCTTAGAGGTAATCTTCTAACCTATAAAAATACTATTCTTAAACCCTCTTTGCAGGAACCAAAGAAGAAGAACATAGCTCTCAAAGATTCCACCTCCAAGACGCAAGAGCTCACTGAATTGGACTCTAACGATGACGATCAAGAACTCGGACTTTTCACCCGTAAAATACACAAATTCATGAAGAAAGAATTTGAAAGGATAGGAAGGAAGACGTCTGGTCCACCCAAGTGCTATGGATGTGGAGAGGTTGGGCACATCAAGCCTAAGTGCCCCAAGGCAAAGGAGGGAAAAAAGAAAAGAAGCCCTACAAGATGCAAAGGGCATACATTTCTTGGGGAGGCGATTCCGGCGATGAATTATCAGATAGCGGTGAAGAAGAAACGGCCAACCTATGTCTCATGACACGAGAGGAAGAATCGGAAGAGGTAAGTACTTCTCACTCAAGCGAAGATTATACTTTTGAAGAATTACAAGATGCATTTAATGAGCTTTATGGTAAATACATTTCGGCATCTAGAACTATTAAGGTCTTAAATAAACAATTTGCAACTCAAGAAAATGATATGGAGAAAGTGTCAAGTGAAAATGAAAAGCTTAAAGAAGAAAATAAGTTTTACGGAAAGAGGAGTGCTAATAAACCGGAAAGTCCAATTAAGGAATGCTCATCATGTAAGTCATTAAAGGAACAAGTTGAAGAACTTGAAACAAAAACTAAGGAGTGTTTATCATGTGAGACATTAAAAGAACAAGTTAATGAACTTGAAACAACACTAAAGAAATTTAACACCCCTCAAAAGAACTTGAATTCTCTCTTAGGTAATTTGCAATCAACTAAACATGGAGTAGGTTTCAAGAATGAACCTAAGAAGAAGAAAGTTGAAACAAAACCTAGGAAACCTATGTTTCAACCTAAGGAAAACAAGGTTAGTAAAATGCACAAACATAGGCAATATAGTAACTATTATCAACCTAGAAGGATGCACAATCCAAACGTTATTTGCCATTATTACAATAGGATAGGACACATTGCTCCTGTTTTCTTTACTAGGCATAGGCACTGGGCACAAAATGAAGCTCATTACCATTATGTCTCTAACACTCAAGGACCCAAGAAGATTTGGGTACCAAAAACCTATTGATTTGTTTTGTAGGTAGGCTTGAAGGCATCAAGTGTACTTTGGTACCTTGATAGCGGATGCTCCAAGCACTTGATCAAAGAAGCATCCAAATTCTTGATTGATCCTTGTAGAAATGCAAGGGTAAGTGATAATGTTGAAAATACTCATCCTTTGGTTAAAATCATTCTATCCCTTCTAGTATACTTTTAATAGTGCTCTTAATGCTTACTTAATTAATTGATGCACATTACATGTCATTCTTGGGTAATGGTAGAAGAATCTTGAGCATCCCATTTTCTCTTGGTTAAAAAAGAGCTTAGAAGTAAATTAATTTTGCATGAAGTAAATTTTTTTTTGTAGCAGGTTTATATCCAAATGTTAAAACCCAAGAGCACAAGATGGCTTCTTTTTCGCATCAAGCATAGCATGTAGAGTATAATAGATCAAGTTGAGGAACACTGACTTATCGTTGAACATTCATAAAAAGATGACACAATTGCTTAAAGCATAAATATTTTTTTATTATTATTTGTTTTGACGATTGGGTACAGCAGTGACTGAGAAACTGTTAGGGACATTAGCAATATTGACCGTAATACTATCATTCCAAGAGAACCACATTTCGCACGAATTGTTTTGGCCATGGAGTTCGAACCGATTTGCTGAAGGAAAACGAAGCGGGATGAGAGCGTGATTATCTCCAAGCTGCCACAAGGTCTCTGTGAGCAGAACCATGTTGGGCTTGTACTGGTTCTTCAGATCTCTTAAGGTTCGTGTGAACTCATTGGAGCGCCTAGTGATTCCGCTGCAGTTCCAAACCAGAGGGCGAGCTTTTGGCCAAGTGGGTGGTAAGCCAGTTGTCCGCGGAACGCTCTGAGCAGTCATTGAAATTCGGCAGTAGCTGCCCTCATTCAGAGTCTGGCAAGAAGGCTCCAGTCTAAACTCCTGAAGTCTGTCAGAGATGAAGAACATGATGGAATTGGCCGAGCTGTAGAAGGAAGCTCGCAGGGTACTTTGGTGCTCCATGAAGATTGTCTCCTCCATGGGTGTGACAAAGATCCGGGACGAGTAGAGCTCGTCAACGAAGACCAAACGAGGCATCCTCCCAAGCTCGTTTGGCAGCTCTTCTTGTTGCTCATTTATCAGGCTATAGGCTAACCGATTCCTTCTTCCTAAGGTGGCTCCCTCAACAAAGAAGACAGACGATGGAGCAGGCATTTTTGTCTTGTCGTGGTTTGAGTATCTCTCTCTGAATCGCATTTTCTTTAAATGCTTTTGATTATTTACTAACCATTGCTTTGTCTTTTATAGAAATATGATTACTATTTTTTCAAAATCTAGACCCTACCTATTTTTCGATAAACGGTAAAGCAAACCTCTCTCTTCACAAAACTACAAATTGTATACACTCCTCAAGGCTCCACTTTTGAAAATCTTTACCACTGTCTACATTATTACTCTTGTCACGTTGCATGTTTTCGGGCAACAAACACTTGTTTTTTCACTCTGGCTATCTTGGTTCTTCAATAAAGGGATACGAATCCCAAAAGTCGCCTTTTTGCTCATGTGGGGTTTATGAACAAGTGGTTGCTAATTATTGTCATTAATTCGCCGTGCATTATGACGTCATTTTTTGCTTACACAAATAATAAACATCGTTTTAATAAGGAATAACTAATTTGTTGTCTTGTTAGTTTTTGTGTGTTTTCTTTCTTTCCCAACTCAGGTTCTGTGCAACCTGCATGTGCAAGTTAGTCTTGTTTAGTCTCAGCACAGTCTGCCTGTGTGACGAGGTTGGTAGTGTGAAAGGTTATTGCTTAGTGTTGCGCGTTGTTCAAGTTGTGATAGCGGTACTTTGTTCAACAATCTGGTAGAGGAGCAGGTTCTGTTAGAACTCATGCCTCCTTGTCTCTTTTCAGGGTTTTGATATTGACAAAACCAAGCATGACTCAATTGATGACAACCTTGAAGCAAAAAGAAATCAATCAAAGAGCAAAGGTCTAAAGAGAAAAGAGCACAAGAATTGGAGTAACAAGCAAGAAGAGTTAGGAACACAAATTGTACAAGGGTAAAACACTCAACTCCTCTGAGATGTTGGCTCAAAACAAAATCAAATTTTACTCATGCATTCAATAGCATCCTTTCAATCATGAAATGCTTTTAGAGCAATGAACATCGATTTTTTTATTTTAGACATCGATGTTCCTGCCTTTAAACAATCTTTCAAAACAGGCAGTAGCTCAGAACATCGATGTTCTGATTTTAGACATCGGTGTTTTTGCCTTTAAACAATCTTTCAAAACAGGCAGTAGCTCAGAACATCAATGTTGGCATCCCAAACATCGATGTTCTCATGACCGTTGCACTAGAAAAATATTTTGCAACAGCAAAACATCGACGTCCAAATTTGAGACATCGATGTTCCATCAATTGATGTCTTTAAATTGATTTTCGCCGAACAAAATGAACATCGATGTTCTTCAAGTAAACATCGATGTTCCTATGATGATGCTTTCAAAATGATTTCACAGAACAAAATGAACATCGATGTTCTTCAAGTAAACATCGATGTTCCCAGGATCAGCAGCTTTAAATTGATTTTGCCGAACCAAATGAACATCGATGTTCAGTGAGTAAACATCGATGTTCTAGTGACCGTTGGACTCAATAATTCGTATTTACTGGCAAAACATCGATGTTCCCTTTGGTAAACATCGATGTTCTCATGACCGTTGGTCCAATAATTCAAATTTACTGCCCAAACATCGATGTTCTAAGTTTAAACATCGATGTTGTGCCGTTGTGAGCAGACACCTTTCTCAACTCCCCATGCTGTTTTGTCTAAAGGGATTTTGGATTGATTCCATAACGATCGTACATGTTTTGAGACATATAAATAGAGGATTTACATCTCTGTTTATAATGAATCAACTCTCTACATTTTAAGCATCAATTGTCATACATACATTGTAATTTTTATGAGCCAATTTCCTTGAGAATTGAGAGTTGCATTTATAGAGCTTTACTTGTTACTCATATCCACTCTTTGAGAGAGCTTTTGTTTGAGTGTTTTTAAATTGTTGTTCATACACCTTAAGGGAGGATTGTTCCCTTGTAGCAACTCATAGGAAGAGTGTTTTCTTTCTTTGAGAGAAGTCTTGAGGTGAGGTATCTTCAAGCAAGTAGAGTTTCGTGTGACTCGGGCTCTAGGTTTGTATACGGTTTGTTAAGCACCCGGAAGCTTAACCTAGATAGTGTAATCTTCGAGAGAGTCTCTCGGAGGATTGGATTAACCACACAAGTTGTGTGTGTGAACCAGTATAAAATTCAGTGTGTCCTTCATTCTTTCAATTCCACAATTATTTCTTGCAAGTTTTTGATTTTGTCCATAAAACGCTATTCACCCCCCTCTAGCTTAGGGCACCTGTCCTAACAGGTTCTTCTTCGGGAGATCACGTAGCAGTGTTTTGTGAGAATCTTATGTCGATACAATGACCGACCTTCAAGTTATCGACGCAATGGAGAAGCTCAACAACAACAACTATCGTACGTGGTCAACCTGCATGATGTTGTACTTACAGGGACAAGTTCTGTGGGAAGTGGTCAATGGTACCGAAGTAGCACAACCTTGCGGAAGTGGAAGATTAAAGTGGGCAAGGCAATGTTCGCTTTGAAGACAACAATAGGAAAGGAAATGCTGCAATGCATACAGAAAGCTGAAACTCCGAAAGAAGCTTGGGATACACTTGTCACTCGGTTTTCTAAAAAGAATGATACGAAGCTTCAACTTTTAGAGAACGAGTTGTTGTCGGTGACACAAGGCAACATGACAATAGCACAATGCTTTCACAAAGTGAAGTTCTTGTGCCTTGAAATTTCAAAGCTGGATCCAGAAAGGCTGGAATTTAGAAGCTTTATTGCTGTTGTACAAGGTTGGCCAAAACAGCCATCACTTGAGGAATTAGAGAATTTGCTAGCCGGTCAAGAAGACTTAGCTAAGCAAATGGGAGGAGTCTCGCTGAGGAATGAAGAAGGGGCACTCTTTGCAAAGAAGAGCAAGTGGAATTCCAAGCAACATAAAGGTGGTGGATCCAAGAAGAATGGTGACAAGTTTAAAAGTCATCATGGTCAGACGAGCACTCATGAAGGAGGCTCAAAGAACTATTCCAGTGGAAGGAGGTTCGAAGGAAAGTGTTACAACTTTAGCAAGAAGGGACACATGGCGAAAGACTGTTGGTCTAAGAAGAAAGCCATGGAGAGGAATGTTGCCACATTCAAAGATGAAGAAGAATGGGATGCTAAAGCATTGTTTGTTGCAGAAGGTGAAGATTCTGCATTTACGGCAACAACACATAATCAAATCGATTATGAGAACGACTGGATTGTTGATTCAAGTTGTTCAAATCACATGAAAGGTGACAAAGCCAAGCTGTAGGATTTATCAGAATACACAGGTAGTCGTGTGGTGGTGATAGCAAATAACTCAAATTTACCAATAGCCTATGTTGGTAACACGATTGTTTCTCCTCAGTATGGTGATGTTGAAGTGTCACTCCAAAATGTCTATCACGTTACAGGCATGAAGAGGACTCTACTGTCGGTATCAGAGTTAACATCTTCTGGTCACTTTGTCTTATTTGGCCCACAAGATGTTAAAGTATATCGAGGTGTGGAGGTGACGGAAGATCCAGTGATGAAAGGACGAAGATTGGAGTCAATCCACGTGATGTCCGCAGAAACGGCATATGTTGACAAGACAAGGAGAAACGAAACAGCAGAGTTGTGGCATATGTGGGTAAGTCAGGTTAGATATTCCAAGATAGACGTGATGATGCAGAAGTCAATACTGAAAGGACATCCACAACTTGAAGTCAGAAAGGATGTTGTGTGTGCAGGCTGCCAATACGGGAAGGCGCATCAGTTGCCGTATGAAGATTCGAAGTTCAAATCATAGGAACCATTAGAGTTGGTTCATTCTGATGTATTTGGACCTGTAAAGCAATCCTCGATCAGTGGGATGAGCTATATGGTGACCTTCAATGATGACTACTCAAGACATGTTTGGGTTGATTTTATGAAGAAGAAGTCTGAAACTCTTTCAAAGTTTTAAGAGTTCAAGGAGATGGTCGAAGCAAAGTTGAGCAGCAAGATCCGTTGTCTTTATAATGACAACGGGTATGTAAGGTGAGTCTATTTTCTTCATTTCTTTTTCCTACTTGGTTGATTTTGAAAATGAATTGTCATCCTCAGAGGAGTTTTTAAACTTCTTTCAAGGGTGCCAAGTATGCCATCAATTTACATGTGCAAACACTCCACAGCAGAATGGTGTTGCTGAGAGGAAGAACAGACATTTGGCTGAAGCCTGTCGCAGTATGCTTCACGCTAAAAATATTCCTTGACATTTTTGGGCAAAAGCAATGAAGACTGCAACCTTTGTGATCAATAGGCTTCCTCAACAAAGGCAGGATTTTCTCTCACATTTTGAGAAGCTGTGGAATAGAAAGCCTGCTGTTAGTTACTTTCGAGTGTTTGGTTGTGCCTGTTATGTATATGTGCCTAACCATTTACGTAGAAAAATGGACAAGAAGGCTGTGCGGTGTATCTTTGTAGGATACGACAGTCAGAGAAAAGGATGGCGTTGTTATGATCCAACTACTGGGAAATGCTATACATCCCGAAATGTAGTGTTAGATGAAGCATCTACTTGGTGGTCCTTAGATAAGCAAGCACTGCCAGATTCAGATAATCTAAAAGAGACAGTTCTCAAGTTCAGCTAAGTTTAGGAGAAGCTGAAGTTTTAGAAGATGATGGAGATGGTGTAGCTGTAGCTCAAAGTCCTTAGCGAACAGGTGTGCACCAAAGGCCAAATGAAGAAGTTAGGCCGCATGAAGAAGGTGAGCCAAGTGGAGATAGCGAGCCGAGTGGAGGAGGCGAGCTAAGTGCAACAGAGCATGAAGAAGGTGAGCCAAGTGGAGATAGTGAGTCAAGTGAAGAAGGCGAGTTAGTTGCCGCTGAACCGCCAGCTCAACCGAGAAGATCGGTAAGACCTAAAAAGCCAAATCCCAAGTATACCAATACTGCTGTTGTAGAAGATGTGAAAGAACCTGAGAGTTTTGAAGAAGCATCTTTGAGCTCAAGATGGATTAAAGCTATGGAAGAAGAGCTTGTAGCTTTGGATCATAACCAGACTTGGGAGCTTATGCCACTACCAGGGGGAGTAAAGCCTATTTCTTGCAAATGGGTTTACATGATAAAGCGTCGCACAGATGGATCGATTGAGAGGTACGAGGCTCATTTGGTAGCTCGAGGATTCTCTAAACAGTATGGACTAGACTACGATGAAACGTTCAGTCCAGCCGCAAAGCTTACAACTGTGCGAGTTCTACTAGCACTTGCAGCTAGTAAAAACTGGAACCTGTGGCAGATGGACGTGAAGAATGCATTTTTGCATGTGTAGCTAGATCGAGAGATCTACATCGATCAATGAATGGTTCCGAGATTCAAGATCATCCTGAGTATGTATGTAAACTCCGGAAGGCTTTCTATGGACTAAAACAAGCACCAAGGGCCCGGTATGGCAAAATTGCTGAGTTTTTAGTCCAGGGTGGTTATGCTGTGACAACTGCAGACTCTAGCTTGTTTGTTAAAGCTAGTGGAGGGAAGTTAGCTATAGTGCTGGTCTATGTGGATGACTTAATCCTCACAGGAGATAATGAAGAGGAAATTCTCCAGACAAATCAGAATTTGTCAGTACGCTTCCAAATGAAAGAGCTTGGACAGCTTAAGCACTTTCTTGGTCTTGAAATTGATCGTACACAAGAAAGTATCTTTCTTCATCAGCAGAAATATTGCAAAGAATTGTTGAAAAAATTTGGAATGCAGGAATGCAAACCAATATCGACGCCTATGGAGCCGAATGCTAAGTCGTGTGCTCATGAAGGAAAATATTTGGAAGATGCAACGATGTATCGTCAATTGGTGGGTAGTTTGATATATCTAGCTCAAACAAGACCAGACATCTCCTATGCGGTCAGTGTGATGAGCCGGTATATGCAAAACCCAAAGAAGTATCATTTGGAAGCAGTCAGAAGAATCTTGAGATATGTCAAGGGTACACTTGACAACGGAATTCTGTACAAGAGAGGTGGAGACTGCAGATTAGTTGGCTATTGTGATGCTGACTATGCAGGTGATCATGATACCAGACGTTCAACTATTGGGTATGTTTTCAAAATTTGGTCTGGAGCAGTTTCCTGGTGTAGTAAAAGACAACCAACAGTGTCTTTATCCACAACTGAAGCAGAATACCGAGCTGTAGCAATGGCAGCACAAGAGAGCACTTGGCCTGTGCAGTTGCTGAAGGATTTGCATTAGTCGATTGAGTATGTAATTCCTTTGTATTGTGATAATCAAACAACAATACGTTTAGCTGAGAATCCCGTGTTCCATGCAAGAACTAAACACGTGGAAGTTCATTAACACTTTATCAGGGAAAAAATCCTTTATGAATAAGTGGAGCTGAGGCAGGTGAAGACTGAAGATTAAGTCGCAGATGTGTTCACAAAAGGCTTGTGTGGAAACAAGTTTGAGCGCTTTTGTCATCTGCTAGGCATGGTGGAAAGAGTGGGAGTTAGTCTTGAGGGGGAGTGTTAAAGATCAACACCACTAAATTAAATCTAGGTCGTTATTATCTAGATTTTGTCTTAGGTTGTTATCATTTAAAATATCTAGATTAGATATTAGTTAGCTTTATCTAGTTTTCAAAGTTTGAAGGAGATTGTTAGTTTCCCAATTTCTAGGTTATTTGTTAGTTCCTGTAGCCTATATAAAGGGCTTGCTCTCTAATGGAAAATATATCCCAACCTTTCTAGCTTTTTTCTCTAGTATTCAAGTATTTCTCTCTATTCTAATTTGTTGTCTTGTTAGTTTTTGTGTGTTTTTTGTCTTTCCCAACTCGGGTTCTGTGCAACCTGCCTGTGCAAGTTAGTCTTGCTTATTCTCAGCACAGTCTGCCTGTGTGACGAGGTTGGTAGTGTTATTCAACAGGTACGTCATCATGAAAGTAAAACATCAGGTATCCGTCATCCTCCTTATCCTGTACAAAATCTGCTATGAAGTTGCAATGACTGCAAACAACGTACTGGTCAGAAGAAGGACGATAATAAATGAAAGGAACCCATGATTCCTTGTTCAAGTATTCCTTCATGACCCAAACAACGCTGCCATCAACTCTCGATGCTGGAAACCATGACATACACAGATATTCTCCAACAACTCCTATGCCCTTGTATCCCATAAATATTTCCTGCGGACGGGACGGGGCTGGGGTAAACAAATTTCTCCTTCACCAAATCGAAAGCGGATATTTTTGTAGCATATTGCTTCCTCCAATGGAGTGCACCATTCAGGAAGAGACCCCTGTCCCCTTCTACAATATCTTGAACGTGTGATCTATTAGGATTTTTCATAATTTTCCAAGAACCTATTTTCAGAGAGAAGATTTGAACTATAGGCGTGGGATTCCAACAGAAAACTGCAGCTAAAAAGACCTTGTAATCATCGGCAACCGAATCATATCCGAAACCATAAGCACGATCCATGTCACAACAAGAACCAGACATACCTTCAGGATCTGGAAACTTTCTATAGACACCCGTAAAAGGATTCCACACCAATATGTCTCGATAGTCATTAACTAGCGACTCCTGAGCTAAACAAACTAATCCGTTGTGTGAACCTATAAAAATTAAAAATCTTCTTCTTTCTGGAAAAAATACCTCGGTAGGAGTTTCTTCTTCGCCACTGAAACGCCCCGACCCGTATTTACCGTACACAGTAAACACGTGCCGGAACTGTGACGACCCAATCAAAACAAGCCCAACAAACAGTGTATAAAACATAAACCCTGGCTCTACAGCCCAAAAATATAAACAACAATATGGCCCTATGGCCCAACATCAACAACATCATAACCGGCCCATTGGCCAAACAACAATAACAGACAGCACAGCGGAAGACTTAGCAATATGCACAGCGGAAGACTTATAACTCACATGACAACATATGCAAAGCCAAATGCAACTAATGGATCCAAGCCCTGTCCAAGGGATGACGCCGCAGCCTGTCTGGAATGCAATATACCTGAACCACAGATAACTCAACCTACGGGATGAAAGCCCGCAGGTGAGGGGTGAGTCCGAAGTGCCCACCGGGTAAACCCATAAGCAAATATACATATACAAATACCGTAAATAGTCCAAGTCACAACAACAACAATAACTAAGGTTCTCACGAACCTTAAATGACACACTTGTGATTCTAGACACACTAATCCAATTTTATTATCAGGGCCCCTATCACAAGTTAAATGATGGTCGTCGCCTGGTAGTCAAGCTAGCTAGCCCGTGGACCCCTCCCCGGTACCTCCACGTAATAACTGGCACAGACAGGGAGCAGGACCAACCACTAACTCTCCCCCAGTGCCCAAACAATAACAATAACTTGGTACAGACAGGGAGCAGGCACCAGCCATATCCACAATTCCAACATCATCAATAACATCAACAATAATTTCAACAACATCAACGGCAACAATTATCAACTTAAATCATCACACAACAACCATACACAGCCACAAAGATTCATACCAGCAAATATCACAATTAGCAAACAAGCAGCGACTTGATATCACGGGATGTAAATAAATATTTACTTAACCTCACCTTAGCCGTTAAATTCCTCCGGATACTCCTCTGGTTCCGGTTCTATGTGCTCGCTCACGTTATTAAACCCTATATATATAATTAATAACAAATATATGGTCACACAAATGCACAATAAATATGATATGCATGTGATTAATATTCCGTTAATCATACCTAGTCAATATTCCCGTATAAATATTATTTCTAAAATTATTTATATATCCTTTCTCCACAAATTATTACATATCGTGTATATATATCCGGATATTACTCCGGTATTATACTTTGTTAACACCCTTTCCAAAATATTTCATGAGATTCACTACTTATTATAACGTATATTCCTTCCTCTATTTGATTTTATTATGGTTATCTCTTTTTCAAAACCTTCAAATTATTATTGTCTGAATATGACCTTGACCATTTGATTATTTTAAAATTATTCTCCAACTCAAAATAATCAAATCATTAATCCCATAAACCGTTAGCAAAGTTATTAATCATATCAATTGATTTATTCATCAGATTACTAATCCACAAATAGAATTATTAATTATATTATATTATTAACGGTATTGATTAATTGGTGTTTATATTATTCTAGGAGCATAAATCAAATCCTAGTCATGGTTTCAATTTAGAGAAATCCCTTCAGTTACAACATAGCTTACCAGATCATTTAGTTAATCCAACTATTAAAGTTATCAAAAACTTAAGATTAATTATATACTCCAAATTTTAATAGCCCATAGAATTTTCATGTTCAAATGTTTCAGCCCATGCCATTGATTAAACCAAGCCCATTGCATACTATTCATAAGCCCATTACCTTGGGTCAAGCTCACCATTTTTTTTTCGGTGAACTCTAATTCAACAGCAACGTTGAAGACGTCCTGGACACCGGCACGACGGGCGGAAGCGGCGCGAGTGGCAGTTCGTGAAGAAGTAGATGGCGGTGCAACGCGAGGGAGTTGAACGGCGGCGCTGCTACGTGCTTTCGAGGCAGTGGCGTGCGTGAGTAGGCAGAGGAGGTGCAGCACGAGGCAAGGCTGAGGAGGAGACGCCGTGCGCGGGTGCGAGTGGCGGTGGAGACTTGCAGCGGTGGCCGGCGGTTGTTGGCTGGTGGTGGCGTGAGTTGGCATGGCGATGGTCTGTGCAGTAGATGGCAAAGCCGTTGCTGATGGTGGCGTGACGGAGATGCGAAGGAGGAGGAAGGCTATGGTGGGGACGCCGTGTGCGGTGCTGCTCATGGTGTGGTGGCCGACAGCGGTTGCGAGCGGTAGTGGAGAGGTGAAGAGGAAGAACGGAGGCGCTGCACTTGGGGAGGTGTCGGGTGCACGGCTGCAGTCACGGTGAAGGGACGATTCAACGGCGGTGCAATGAGGAGGATGAAGGCGGTGCTGGTGTTGCAGGCGTCGACTCATGGCGTCGCTGAGCTGCTGGCGCGACGCGGGAGAGAGCGAGGGAGGAGGAGAGGAAAATGGTGGCGGTTGTGCTTGTTGGTCAGGTTACAGGTGGTGGTAGGCAGTGAGGGTGAGGAAGAAAAAGAAGAAGAAACGGTGGCACAGTGGTGGTGCATGGGTGTAGGAGGTGTGGAGCTATTGTGCATGGTTTGACAAGAAACCATGGGTTAGTAGCCAGGAACAGAAAACATGTGATGAAGGCTGAGGAAAAGATGAAGGTGTTGGCCACATTCCATCAACATGGTATAATCATGGTAGTGCATGCACGGTTGAGCTGGAAAGAATGTAGCAAAAAGTTTTTTTTTTTATATATATATATTTAATTATTTTGCTAATCTATTATTATTATGATTTTATTATTATTATTATTAAACAAAAGACTTATATGCCCTTTCTATTCTTTTAGTCTCCAATAAGATATAGGGGTAATTTTGTCTTTTTGAAAATTTGTTTCAGAATACCACTTACTCTCAGGAAAATCCAAAGTAAATTTCCAAAAACACGTTCGTTATTTATGGTGGAAATAAGGAATAAATTTTCTTTAAGATAAATTAGTAATTATTAGAATATAAATACTTGGCAAAATGATAATGATAATAATAACAATAATAATAATAATAATAATAATAATAATATTAATAATAATAGTAATATAATCATAATAATCGTAATATTCATAATTATATTCAAACTTCTATAAGGAAAACCGTGTGGAAATCAAATGGTAGAATCCTCGATTAAATGCGATAAGATTTTATTAATCACCGTAAAAGTTAAAAAAAAACGGTGAAATCAACAAGAGTTTTACCCGGGTCATTACAGCCACGATAATCAAAGGATTCAAGAGGCATAACATAATCATCTTTGTAACTAATAGCACTATGCAGGAGCTTTTGGACGTTGAGCTCCGGAGGTGCACATTTGAATCTCAATTTTTGGAATTCTTTTGTAACCAATAAAGTCGATCATGACTTGGAGACTGATCTGAATCAATGAATGGACTTGTTGGGTAACAGCGCAAGTATGTCCTCCATAATTGGTGATGGTATACTAAGATTCGCTCCTGCCATTGTAAATGCATTTTGCTTTTCTCTTTTCTCTCGGACCTTGTTTTGGTATTGAAAAAAAGTTTAGGTTAAGGGGAAGTTCTCGAACAAACCACAGACCATTTTATTTTTAGCCCACGAAGCCAACTAATTAATTACCCTTCCTAACCCGCACTATAAATTTGGTTAAGGGGAAGCTCACGAACTATAAGAAAAGAATAGGGGAAGTTAAGGGGAATTTCTCCTATACAAACCACCAAGCCAGTAAGCTTTTCTTTTCAGACTATTTTATTTTTTGCCCACAAAGCCGACTAAGGGTAATTAAGAACACCATTCAAGAATAGACCTACGCCCTCATGGCCCAAGTCAGGATTTTCCACCATTTTCCAGGAACTCGTTTTCAGTGAGAAGATTTGGATTTTAAGCTGATAATCCTCAGTAGTACTGTTGGCAAGAAGGCGATGTACAGCTAGGAAGACCATATATTCCTCATCACCAACCGAGCCAAAACCATAAGCAAAGTCCAAATGTTTTTCAGGAATATATTGAGGATGTGGCAATTTTCTATAGGATTCCACACAACTATGTCCCTTGCATAGTTGTCATGTGGTGAAAGTTGAGCTGCACAAACTAATCCATTGCATGATCCTACAAAACAAACAAAGACTCCTGGTGTTGGAAAACTATATACCTCGTCTTCTTTTCCTTTGTCCATACGAAAATCTAATGATCTAAAACCATATTTTTTGACATAAGAGTTTCTATCCTCAGGATAGTACACTCTTCCATCAAGATTGTTCCCCGTGTAATGATGTAGGAGTTTTTGGACGTTGATCTCCGGCGGCGACCACGACTTGGATCTCAATTTGTGGAATTCTACACTGACCAATAAAGAAGACCAAGACATGGAGACTGACCTGAATCGATGAATGCACTCGTTGGGTACAGCAGGAATATCTCCTCAACAATTACTGATGGTAATCTAAGATCCCCAGTTGCCATTACACCTATAAACTTAGGATTCTGTTTGTCTGGAGGAAAGCGAATCGCTAACCGGCCGTTCTCTGGCTTTTGGTTTTCTCACAACTATTGTACTAAAAATAAACTCTACTATGTTTATTTATATATCTATCTATCTATACAATAAAAAATTAGCCAAAAATACAGAAATAATCTTACTTAATAATAATAATAATTAAAAAAATTAATATCTTAAACTTCATGTCATACAATAATAAATGACATGTAATCTCTATGTACTATATATAAAAAAATTAACTCAAATAGTAGACAAAAATAAAGAAACCTCTACTTAGTATAATAAAAAGAATAAATTAATTTAATTTTATATTATTATAATCAAGCGAATATATAAGTCGAAGAGTTAGCGAAAACTATGAACAAGAATAACATCTGCGAAAAAAAAAAATTTAGAAGATAATAATCATAAGAACTCACGACATATTTTTTTCTAATTTATTATCAATAAGAAATATGAAGAAGAAAAATTGATTTATAAATTTATATTCTAATATAAAAATCAATTCTAAACAAATTGTATTTGTTTGTTTATAATATAAAAAAATCACTATCTATATTATATATAAGTTCTATCAAGATAATTACTAATATATAAGCCTTTATTTGTATTTTTTCAAAAATTATCAAGAGTTATGAAGAATAATAATTAGTGGAAAATAATAGAACTATAAGGAAGAAGAGCCGAAAGAGTCAACAAAAGCTATAAACAATAATAACATCTACAAAATAGAATAATCATGGGAAAAAAATGATCATAAGAATTCATGACAGATGTATTTGTAATCTATTATTAATAAGAACTTTGGAGAAAAAACAGTTGAATAGTCAAAAACTAACAACAACAAGGACAATTAAATTTAAAAATCATTGTCTACATTATATATAAGTCCCTCCCAAGAAAATGATTGATATGTAAGCCTTTATTTATATTTTTTTCAACAACTACTAAGCATTAAGAATGATAGTAATTGCTGAAAAATAATAAAATTATGAAGAAGAACAAGTGAGGAGTTAGCAAAAACTATGAACTAGAATAATATTTATAAAAAAGAATAATTATGTAGAATAATAGTCACAAGATCTCATGCAGATATGTTTTCAATTTATTAATAATAATAGAAAAAAATACAAGAATCCATGACTGATGTGTTTGTAGTTTATTATCAATAAGAACTATAAAGTAAAAAAATAATCTAATAGTCAACAATAGCTATGAAAAAAATAATAATAGAAAATAATAATATAACTTAACAATTCTCTTCATTAACAATATAATTCAAAGAATTACCAAATAATAATAATAATAATCGATTCATAAATTCATATTTTAACATAAAAACTAATTTTGAATAATTGTTTTGGTCTATATCATGAAAAAAAAATTGTGTACACTATATATAATTCTAAATTTGAAAACTTTGCGTTCAAAATTTCTAAACCTTAAATCTTAAAATCTTAACTATTAAATAAATATTAATTACTAAAATTGTGAAACCTTAAATATTAAAGCCCCGTGTCTTAAAATTATAAACTTTAAGGTCTTAATTATTAAAAAAAATCATCATATATTCCTAAAACTTCGAACTCTAAAATATTAAAGTTAAGTATTACAACTATGAAATATTAAATCCTAAAATACTAAAGCTTAGAACATTAATGTGTAACTCAAATCCAAAACATTATTCTTAAATGCTAAACCTTATACTTTAAATCTTGAATCTAATCCAAAATTAAAACTCAGAATTTAGGAATTGAGAAGGTTTCAAATTTAGGTTTACAGTTTTAGGAGTTTAAAATTTAAAATTTTGGAATTTTATTATTTTAAGATTAAAGATCCTTAAAAGTCTTATAAGTTATAAAAGAATTTTAATCAAGTTTTATTATTTTTTTGGTTTGATCAATTAAGTCCTAATGATGTGAACATTTTGATACATCATCAAATAATGTGTGCAATGTCACGTCATAAGATAACTGTCAACTCAGCAATATTGAAAAGATAATACACATAAGACTTCTTTGATAAATGGTTCAAATTAATAAGGCTTGATTAACCAAAAAGGTAATTATAGGACTTGATTGAAAAATGATTAAGAATAATAAGAATTCCAAAGTCCTTTATCCAAAAATTGAAGTACAATAAAATAATTAACATAAATAACCAAAAAGAAGGAGACGACCCTGAAAGGAATAAAAAATAAAAATAAGAATATAATTTAATAATCGGGCTTCATTAATAATATAATTTAATAATTAAACAGTCACTTAATATAAGTTGTTTTGGGTAGAAGATGTTTTAGAAGGTCTGAAGCTTCATGTATTGGATGGTGCTTCAGCTTCCATTATTCAGCTAACAAAGATGAAAAAAACTCAACCAATAGTTTGTCTTTTGGAAAGAAGTGTGCTAACAAGATCGTCTACTGCTTTAAGAGAAGAACCCTTCTGGTCTCCTCCCTCTCTTACTGCCGCCCTGATTTGCTTTCCAATCTCCACAGCCTTCTTCATCATATCACCTCCTTTCCCACTCTTGTCCATCACGGTCTCTACCACTTCCTTGACCTCTTTTGCTTCTATCTTACTCTCCACTCCTCTGGTCAGCTCCACACTAACACCCATCTCCTCCACCAGCATTTTGGAATTGTAGGCCTGCTCGGCTCCCAAAGGCCATCCTATAATGGGCACCCCCTGGCTCAAGCTCTCCATCACCGAATTCCATCCACAATGGCTCAGGAACGCTCCCGTGGACCTGTGTGACAAAATCTCCAACTGGGGAGCCCAGTTCCTCACCAGCAGCCCTTGCTTGCTGCTCCTCATTCGCTCCTCAAACCCATCTGGTAGCCATTCTGGCCTAAACTCAGCTTTTCTGTCAAAACCAACAGGCGGCCGGATGACCCATATGAAAGGCCTTTCACTATATTCAAGACCAGTAGCTAATTCCATCATCTGAGAAGGGCCGATGCTGTTCTGTGAACCAAAAGAAATGTAAAGAACCGAACCTGGACTGTGCAGTTGAAGCCATTCCAGGCATGTCTCTGTGGAGATCCCAGGTTGTTTGCCATTCCTTTGGATGCTAATCCTTAAACCTGGGGAGCCTGTGTCCTTGAGTACAGCAGGAGGGAGAAGAGGACCAATACACCAAACAGGAAGCTTGATATAGTTACTTAACCACTCCACCGCTTCAGCCTCAGTTTCCTCCACAGTATTGCACAGCCATCCAACAGAGTTCTGCATCGAAAGTGACGTCTGGGTCTGGAAAAATCTGGACCATATATCAGTACCATCAGCATTTCTTATGTTGGGATGCAACTGACTGATATGAAGACGACACCTATCAGGAAACCCTGGCATATGGAACTCATCGGAATTACCAGCCTGACGATGAGGAAGATTCTGCCACAGAGAAACATAGGCCAAGGTGCCATAGGCACCCCCAGTGGAGAAAGCCACATTGATGGTGCCTACACTCTTAGCAACATCTCCTGCCCATCCAAAGAACACGTCTGATATCACGCAAAGCGGAGGCTTCCCTTCTCTTCCAACCATATCTGACAGAAGACTGTGGAATGGGGATTTGAGGCTTAGAATTGCACTGAAAAAATTTTCCATCTGGTTCGAAGACAGGTTCTCCGTGTTTTAAAGGTATGAGATGGCCATGAGCCATCACTGGTAGCATCACTATCTCCTCCTTGCTTCCCATAATATAATATGTTTCTTTTTGTTTTGTCTCAACTTTGGAGGAAGAGAAGATGTTCTTCTTCTCCTTGTATGTGGGGAAGTTAATTTGGTTTGATTGCAATCTGGTATTTTTGGCAAACCCGGTGGATAGGTATCTACACATTATTATTATGAATGTTTCTATGTCAAAAAAGAGTAAAAGAATCTGCTAGTAGTACACTAGTACTAGTAGTAGTAGCCAACATCATAGTTATCAAACCCAGCACGGCCCGGCCGGTTCGACCGGTTGAACCGTGATCCACAGTCTATTTTGGGTTTTAAGAGGTGTTGACCCGGGTCAGCAAGTGAACAGTGTAAAACTCGTTGACCCGGCCGGTTTTATAGGGACCTGGTTGAACCAATGATCCGGGCCGGGATAGTTTTATATTACAAAACACAAAAAAAAAAAAAATTGCATTAAAATTGTATTATCTAATGGAAATTAAGAATTTATATTTATTTTTAATTGTCAAAATATATATAATATTAATATATTTAGATTTAAATAATTAATTATTTAATAATTATTATTCCAGATCAATTGTATTGAACTTTCAGTTCAAACCCGGTTCGACCATTGAACCGTGACCCACGACCTTTTCTGGGTCTGTACCCGGGCCAGGTCTATTAACTATGGCCAACATATAGTAAAAGACATTTAGTATGTATTGAAATCTGAGCTGTTGGAGCACTTAATGATGCGTCTAGGTGTGCTTAGTTTAAAGCGAGAGAACCAAAGTTAGTTATCAACTAATAAACCTGACGTCTTAGTGCGATGCTGACCTTGGTACTCTTTTACCCTTTTTTTACATGTGATCATGTGGATGTGTCCTTCTTAAAGTGCGTTTTTTTGCCTCGAAACAAAATAAAAGTGCTCTTTTGGTTAGTGGAGGGTTCGTCGGTCTAATCCTGTTTTTTTGTTTCCTTTGCTTAGGTTGAGGGAAGAGCTCCCATGAAAAATTGAGAAAGGGAGAAAGTAAGCAGAAAGAATAGTGTGAAAGAAAATGAAGGAGAAGAATGGAGGATTCTTTAAGTTTCTTGCCACCTTAGCACAGGGTAGGAATCATGGGGGTAGAAGAATCCTTGTCCCATCCCCACAACCAAAAATACCCTACGTCCCATCCACAATCCCCGCAACGAGGGAATTCTGCTATCATCTCACTCCCACGGACCCTTGCGGATCCCTACACTTAAATTATTTATTATAAATATTTACCCTTTTTGGTAGAAAAGCTTAAATTTTTTTGTTTTAAGACCAATACGTATGGAATATGTCTCAAATTTAAGGATCCATCCAAATTTTCAAAATATAATCAAAATATCAAATTTAAGTAGTAATCTTTTGTCTTCTTTTATTTTTATTTTTTTTTTTTTGGTGAAAAGAGGAGGGCAAAGCCCTATATTAAATTAAGAACCATCGATAGAAGTAATACGAGGGGTAGAAAACCCTATTACATCATGAGAAACTAGGAAAGAAATATAATCAGGGGTTCCCACAGAAGAAACTGCCCTGGAGACCAAGCCAAAGCATGCCTGGCAAAGGCGTCCGCCACTTGATTCGCTTCCCGCAGAACAAAATGAAAAGAGATCTCCCACTCAAGGTGAACCAAAGACCGTAACCGCTGAAGGAGCGCCTGGGGCAGGTCCGGTACCGGACGACCCTCCCGGAGATAGGATATAAGATGGAGAGAATCGGACTCAACCTCCACTCTACGGTAGCCACAAAGCCAAGCTAACTCCAGCCCAGCTTGAATCGCCCATCCCTCCGCATACAAAACTGAACCAGCACCAAGGAAAGCACCAAACCCCACCAACCAAGCACCCGTCGAGTCCCTAAGAACCCCACCGGCATTGGAAACCCCTATAGACGACTGAGCACCGTCAGTATTGACTTTAATCCACCCCTGAGGAGGAGGAGACCAAGCCATACTGACCATCATACGTGACCCATGGAAAGCTCCCCCCCGATCGAACACAAAAGATGTCACCTGTAATTCCAGCAAGCGAGCTTGAATCTTATATAGGAGAGTGGTAGAAGAAGAAGGGGCATTCTCAAACACCACTAAGTTTCTATCAAGCCAAATAGAGTGGATAACAATTGCAAACACGGCATCCCAGGTTACAGTAGTCTGGTTAGAAGAGAAGCACCGTGACAAGTTACTATGACACCATCGATCAAAGTCCAAGCGGAAAAACAGACCCCAATGGCTAGGAAGAATAAGGGCAGACTACAAATTCTGAATCACTGGGCAATCACGCAAAGTATGAAGTAATGTCTCAGGATGCATCCGACAACGAGGACATAATGAGGAGGCAGACATGTGACAACGAACCCTTTCTGCATTTGTAAGTAACTTCCCATGCAAGACAAGCCACAAGTGTGCACGCACACGTTGCGGCACCTTAACCTTCCAAATCTTCCTCCAGGTCACCTCTTCCTCATCCCACTCATCAGAGCTAACCAAAGCATAAGCGGAGGCAATAGAAAATGTCTCATTCGCAGTACCTCCCCACCCTGGCAAATCCAGTATCTCATCCCTCGGAGGGGGAGCAATCATGGCCAGCTGCAGACAACTAGTGTCAGACAAATACGGTAGAACCAGGTCCCACCGCCATTGCCCATCGTCATCTACAAAATCAGCAACAAGCCTATTCATAAACTCATCAGGCAAGGGCTGAACAACCACAGAGGAAAAGGGCGCAAGCTCAAAACACCACAAGTCTTCCCAAAATCGTGCCCTCCGTCCATTACCTAAAGACCAGATAACTCCACGCAACAAAGACCCCCATTGATTATAGATACCACGCCATAATGGAGATCCCCTCTCCTTAACAGGGTTTTTGGGTTTTTTGGGTCCCCGTGTTTAGTGGTTTGGCCAATTTGGTACCCCAACATTTTTTTTGGCTGGGCATATACCCCGAGATTGCATGGGCAGGCCAAACGTATACCCCTGGTCAGGCACCTGCTGACGTGGAGGCTGCCCGGGTACTTGCGTGTGTTACTGTAGCAAAACGACGTCGTTTTAAGTGAGAAAACGACGTCGTTTCAAGCCACGTCGGACACAGGTAGCTTAGTGGGGCCCACTTCACTCAAAGCCATTCCTC
This sequence comes from Turnera subulata, assembly GCA_028386065.3. Classification (NCBI taxonomy): domain Eukaryota; kingdom Viridiplantae; phylum Streptophyta; class Magnoliopsida; order Malpighiales; family Passifloraceae; genus Turnera; species Turnera subulata. The sequence continues at coordinate 45,665 of JAKUCV010004252.1, forward strand.
TAAAACGACGTCGTTTTCTCACTTAAAACGGCGTCGTTTTGCTACAGTAACACACGCAAGTACCCGGGCAGCCTCCACGTCAGCAAGTGCCTGACCAGGGGTATACGTTTGGCCTGCCCATGCAATCTCGGGGTATATGCCCGGCCAAAAAAAATGTCGGGGTACCAAATTGGCCAAACCACTAAACATAGGGGCCCAAAAAACCCGAAAACCCCTCCTTAACAAGAGAATCTGGGTTTGGGGATAAGACAACATTATATTTCGAGCACAGGACTCGAACCTACAACGCCATCGGACAAGTGAGTATACCCCAAGCAAGCTTCATAAGGAAACAATCATTCATAGTACTAGCAGGCCGTAGACCAAGACCCCAGTCTCCTTCGGCTGCGTAATCTGTTCCCAATTAACCAGGTGAACTTTCCGGCAGTCCGGTGAACTACCCCATATAAACTGCCGACACAGTGCATCCAAGGCCTGTCTTCTTTTATTTTGTATTAGTTCAAAATACCATAGCTACTAAAGTTTAAATATGCAAAACTATTAAACAAAAGACAAAATTGTCACTTTTTTATAGGTCCCTATCCCATTCCCAAATTAGTCTGTATTGAAAACTCTTCCCATCACATCTCCACAGGTCAACAATTCCGTAGATCCCGGCATCAACGGGGACTTTTGTCACCCCTAATAACTAGCAACCCATTCACTAAAACTATCCCGTATTAAAACCTTGACAGTAGCTGCTACCACCACTTGAATGAATCAAATTTTCTACTCCCTTTATTTCTATTTTCTCCAAAATTATCACATTCACTCCTCGCCCATTTTGCTCCAAAACAAACTGTAAGACTTCTTCGGTCTGTGTTTGAAAATATTAAAGGAATTGAAAATAAGAAAGGAATTGCTTCCACCGCATACTGAACACATAAAAAATTCTCAAACATATACTCTCTCCATTACTTTAGTTTTGGCATCTAAGTTAATTAGATTTATTGTAATACATGAGTTTTTTTTTTCTTTCTTGCCATTCCAGTGACTCGTTCCACTCTTTGCTTACCGTTACAGTATCACAGAGAGAGATGTCCCGCGCGCGCGCATTATGGAAAACTAATTTCTTTTGCATGTTGCACCAACAGATGTGCTGCTTTATTCCCAGCTCTTGACATAAGTGCACTTAAAACTCGAAAGCTATTAGGTAGTACTAAGAAGTCTTCAGTAAACAGGCCAATACAAGAGAAAGAAGAATGGGGCTGCCAGATTCAGTTGACAAGGGAAAGGCAGTCGGATTCAAGAAAGATTCTTGTGGAACCAATTGAAATTGTTGTCTCCAAGCCAAAGAGCATTGTCATTGCCTCAGGAGTCCCCGGGTCAGAATAGTGGGCAGCTTCCGTGTAACCTGCGGCGAGCATTGAGCCTCATAATCCCGAATTAAAAATCCTAGGCCACCAGAGCCGTCAGAGAACAGACGTGCATCAGTATTTAACTTGAAGAGGCCTGGAGTAAGAGGGACCATTTTATAGAGTGTGGGGGCGGTGCCGTTCTAGTCGAGGTTGGTGCAATCGTAATTGTAGCCTTAAAAGAGTAAGGTATACGAAGCAATGTATATAACTTGAGAAACAATAACTGCCTATCCTGAAAGTACCACAAATTCCTCGAGTACCATACTACCCACATTAACATAATTCCCATTTGTAGCTTATAGAGAAGTGTATATTTAGGTTCAGTTTGTTTCGAAGCAAGTGATATCGTGTGAGAGATAAAGGGTTCGTTAGGATATCAGCAACCTGGCCTTCACTGTTAACAAAAGGAATACGAAGCTTGCCCCTCGTAACCTGTTCCCGTACAAAATGATAATCCAACTCGGAGTTGCAAGCTTTCTTTCTCTTTATGCTATTCGAGCTAGATAAGCAAGCAACTGTCAGCCCTCCAAATAGGTAGGGGAGAGATCCTTACCAATACATTTTAGATCCGGCTTAAAAGAAGAGATTACTCATTCCATTCGCCATTCGCTCTTAGTCTGATTCAGTTGTAACTTGCAGATTCCTTCCCAGGGGTAGGTTCTTACGCGTTACTCACCCATCTGCCACTGGAAACACCACTTCCCGTCCGACTCGCATGTGTTAAGACTGCTTATTCAACAGATATCGGGGGTCTATTTAACTATTTAAACAAATGATTTTTCTAGAATGCTTATTCCTCACAATTGCTAGAAGCCCGGCTCACGGTGAATCATCTGAAGTGGCGGGCTCTCTTTATTATCCTGCTGGCTGTGAAATACCCCCCAGACTTGATGAGGAATCCATTCTCACGAGCAAACACAAGCCCTACTAGTTTTTGTTGTTTTTGATGTTGAAACCGTTTGTCAATTACATGATTTGGGATTTCATGGTTGTGAGTTTACTTGGATTAGGGGGGAGGATGATGAGGTCCACATGTTTGGTACGCATATGATGGACTGGATTGTGACTGAGGTATGTTGCACCAATATTGTCACACCAGAAGACCGGAGCATCATGAGAAATGCCAAGTTTGGCAAGCAAGAAGGTAATCCATAATAGCTCGGTGCTCCTATTAGCAAGAGCTTTGTATTCTGCTTCAGTGGAGGACCGAGCCACAGTCCTTTGCTTGCGAGATGCCCAAGAGACTAGGTTACTACCAAGGAACACAAGATACCCTCCTGTTGACTGGCTATCATCCGGGTTGCCACCCCAGTCTGTATCCGTGTAGACGTGCAGTGAAGAACTAGAGCCACGTCGAAGGTGAAGACCATGAGCAAGTGTGTGTTTCAAGTAACGCTGGATCCGTTTGAAGGCCACAAAATGGTCATTTTGCGGTTGGTGCATGAACTGGCTGACTCTTCCCACCCCATAGATAATATCTAGCTGCGTCAGCCCTAAACACTGTAAGGATCCAACCAGTTGCCTATATAATGTTGGATCAGAGAAATCATCATCATCTGACATGCACAGGTTTTTGGAAGTTGATGTCGGAGTTTGCACAGGTTTACAATCAAGCATTCCAGCCTTGTTTAATAAATCCCTTATCTATTTTTGCTGGGTCAGTATTACACCATCCTGAACATAAGTTACCTCTATGCCAAGAAAGTAGTTCATCCTGCCAAGATGCTGTATTGAAAATTCAGCCCCAAGCCTGGCAATGAGCTGCCTAACAAACTGCACATTATTCCCAGTCACAAGAATGTCATCCACATAAATGAGAAGATAAAAAACAATCCCAGCCTGTCAAAAAATCAAGAGAGAGGAATCTGAGCGAGAGATAGAGAAACCATAATGAACCAGATAATCACTGAGCCGTCTATACCCCCGAGGCACCTGCTTCAAACTGTAAAGAGATTTTTGCAGCCGACGGACATAGTTTGCTTTGTCTCAAGCAATGAACCCCTGTGGGTGAGCCATATAAACTTCTTCATCAAGCACGCCATGAAGGAAAGCGTTACGGACATCCAACTGCTGCACTGCCCAGTTGTTTGAAACGGCATGGCTCAGAACAACTCTAATGGTGGTGGGTTTGACAACTGGGCTGAAAATCTCAGAGAAGTCAATACCCTCTCTTTGGTGAAATCCTTTGGCAACGAGACGCGCTTTGAAGCGCTCAATCTCACCATTTGCCTTCCTCTTAATGCGAAATACCCATTTGTTCCCGTTTATGTTCATATCTTTAGTATATGGGACCAGCCGCCAGGTATTGCTTGTGAGCAAGGCATTGAATTCATCTTGCATTGCATCCCGCCAGACTTTATGCTTACTGGATTCGGTATAAGATGTAGGTTCAGATGTTGGTGTGTGTTGGACAAGATAATTAGATGGAGAATATCTATCTACAGGCTTCGGTTTTGGTCATAATGTAATTTTGGGTGGTGGTGATGGAGTTGATTCAAGTGATGGAATTGGTATTGGTGAGGGAGAAAAAGTCTCGGCATCATCCAAAAAGAGTCCAGGAGAGGAAGAAGTGCTACGACGTGATAGAACATGTGTGTCTCTTGTTGGTGTGGTAACAGGCGTAGAAGAATGGGTCTGTGCATTAGAGGAGGATGATGGTTGTGTGAGTAAGGAAAGAATAGGTATAGTTGTGGCAGAAATAGGACACTGGGAGGATGAGGAAGCAAACCTGTCAGGTGAGATTGGAGGAGTTGGAGTCGTCTTGGACTGTGATGTCGAGGCAGTAGGCGGGAAGAAGACAGTCAGTGGCACTGCGACCCATCTATCAACATTAGATTGAGATAAAGACTGTGTTGGTTTGTTGTGATGGAAAGGGAATATATGCTCAAAGAACTTAACATGTCGTGCAATAAACATGCGCTTAGTATGCATATCTAAGCATCTGTAACCATGATGACTTGGACTGTATCCCAAAAATGTGCACGAGGTGGATCTACAATCAAATTTGTGGCGATTATATGGTCTGAGGTGAGGATAACATAAGGTTCCAAACACACACAGGAAGTTGGAATTAGGTTTGTGAGAGTGTATGACCTTGTAAGGCGACTTATTATCTAAGATTCGAGTAAGCAGATGATTGATTTGAAATATTGTTGTTTCAAAGGCAAAGTGCCAATATTGGAAAGGGAGTTTGGCTGTGGCCATTAGTGTAAGACCGGTCTCAACTATGTGCCTATGACGACGCTCAATGGAACCTTTTTGCTCATGTGTATGTGGGCATTGAAGACGATGTTTGATGCCACAAGTTTCAAAATAAGTATGTAATTTTCTGTACTCCTCACCCCAGTCAATTTGAATAGATTTAATCTTAGTAGCAAATTATCGTTCGACTACAGCTTGAAAGCGCTTAAACACATCATAGACATCAAATTTTTTTTTGATAGAATAAAACCACAAATACTTACTAAAATCATCAAGGAAAACAACATAGTACTTGCAACCATCAATACTAGAATATGGAGAAGGACCCCAAACATCACTAAATAAAAGATCCAAAGGTTTTACTGATCGATGAAAAGAATTATTCAAATGCAGACGACTCGATTTCCCAAGAGGACACGAAAGACAAGAATAAAAACTAGAGGAACTAGACAAAGAAAGACCAAAAAACCTAAGAACTTGTTGTTGGACTTGCTGGTGTGGATGTCCAAGGCAACGGTGCCACAATTCTTCTCCAATCTGCGTCACTGTCAGCACCTGAGGAGTATCCGGGCTGAAGACATACAATCCTCCACTACTCCGGCCGGTAAGAATTGTGTTCTTGGTGAGTCGGTCCTTCACAAAGAAAGTGTTAGGATGAAACTTAAAAAAGATGTTATTGTCTTGTGCAAATTGCTGAACAGAGAGCAAATATTTTGTAATAAAAGGGACGTGAAGCGAATTGTTAATGGTTATAGAACGTGTAGGACTAGAGATGAGAGAATTACCAACACCTGAAACCTGCAAATCATGACCGTTTCCAATCTGTACAGTATCGTGGCAAGAATACTCAGAATAAATAGAGAGGCTATACTGGTCAGGAGTCACATGGTGACTAGCCCTAGTGTCCGGAAGCCATTGAGTCGGGGAATAAGGGTATGAGACTGTGTTGGCTGATGGAGCAGGGGTATGCCTCTGATAATACGTTAATGCAATGTGACCCACTTTATTGCATATCTGGCACCTAGGATGTGGGAAATCTGACTCTTTGTACTGGCGATTATCATAGTTCTGGCGTTGTTGATTGGTAAAGTTGTTGTTCTGGCCACGGCCTCGTAGTCCTCGTGTCCCTCTAGTGTGCTGAGCAGGCGGAAATTGCTGCCTCTGGGCAATATTAATTGAAGGAGAACTGGTCAGACTGGCCTCCTTTGGCTGTTCACTGGTGGCCGACGGCTGAAGTGAGAGAGCCTTGAGAGGGTCATTATGCATGAACTCATAGCTCATGAGTGCACCCTACAATTCTGCAAAATTAAGAGGTTCTGGTTGTGCCGAAACTGTGGTGCCAAAAGTTTTCAAGTCAGGTTATAAACCACGAATTACACAGATTTTAAAATCAATAGATGAAATAGATTGACCACTGGCAGCCAACTCATCAAAAAAATTCTTTGCCCGATTCATATACTGGACAACAGGCTCGTCTTGGTTTTGAGTGATCTGCTAGAGGGCTGAATGTAGAGCCATTCTCCTGGCTTGATTTGGGGATGCGAGAGACGAATCAAGAGCATCCCAGGCCTCTTTTGAGGTGTGCTTTCCAACAACATTCTGGAAAACAGCAACAGAAATTGAGGAGTTAATTGCTTGGTCTTGTTGAACCCAGCCGACATGCGCAGGATTTGAACGAATCTCACCAGCAGCAGTGATAATAGTGGGAGGAGGACACGGAATAGTACCTTTGACATAACCGGGAACCCCCTGTCCGGCGAGAAAGGGCTCCATTTGAGCCCGCCAGAAAATATAATTAGTGTATGTCAATTGAATAGACACAGAGTGGTGTGAGTTGCTGAGGGTCTGCATGGTTGAAGCAACAGCCATCGCCACTAGAGGTGGTGCCGAACCCACCATGGAAGATGAGTTCTGAACACTGGTGGTGGATCCAACAGTGGATCCAGAGGATGGCGCGTCACTGCTCGACATCAAGAAAGGGAATGAATAAAAAGAATTTGGTGTTTGGCGATTAAGCGTATAGCTCCGTTACCATGTAGAGAAGTGTATATTTAGGGTTTAACTCAAGGCACACTAATTGTGATGCCTCCTGTGCATTACATAGATCAACGTTACAGTGGAGTTACAAGAGAAAGAGTCATATGCAAACACTACATGTATATCCTATATGGATTAAAGCATTTTTTCATCCGTGTGTAAGGCTTCAAAGTTGAAATTCATCCCCGTGTAGGATTTTGGCCTCTTTTCATCCCTCCGTTTATCCCTTTTGGTCAGTTTTAGTATGTCCGGTGAAAATCGCTGATTTGGCAGATTTTTCATTGCCACATCAGCTTTGTGGGGCCCACATGTCGGGGTTAACCCAAAAACCAAACCAGCTCTACCCGACCCGTTCGCCCACTCCATTGACCCAAGTCTGGATATTTTTATTCTTTTTTTATTCTTTTTATTCTTTTTCCTATTTTTATTTCCTTTTGTCCAAAAATTTTAATTTACATAACCCTTTTTGAAAAATCCCTCAAACCAAATAAAAAGAAATTACTCCTACTACCAAAAACAAAATATAAATCGTTTGTCTCTTCTTTAATTGACTAAAGCAATCTTGTCTTGTGAGTTCTTTGTGAATCACAAACCACAACTCATAAAAAATCCAAGAACCAAGAACCCATGAATTCTTTGTGAATCTGCAACTTACAAAACCCTAAACTCATGAGACTCAACCCATTTCACAACCAAAATCGGGTCATGGAAGGAGACTTGTGAATCTGGTGGCTTGTGAATCGAGACCTGTGGTTATTGTGTTCCTCCTTGTGGTTGTGTTATGCTTTGGGTTGTTTTGTGCAGGCTGATGGGTGAGGCTCGCGGCACCGTTGTGTTTGATGCGACGGTGATTGAGTGGAAGAAGTCCTATATGGTGGTGGTGGTCTCAATCTATGCACGAAAAGGGGCGGCGTCCGTCGCTTCCGCATCCTTGAGCGGCGGCATACCATCTGCCCAAACCTCCCCTAGATCCGCCACCTGAATCTGGCGCCGCCTCCCATCCAACTCCCCTTCTTTCAAACGTACCTCGCCGGTCCGCCCGAAGTGATTCAGGTGGCTGTAGCTCGCGGAGAGTAGGCGACGCCGACTGGAGCAACATGTGGATGGTAGTTGCAGAGGTGGTGGTGTGCGTGGTGGTGATGTCGTCGGTGGAGGTTGCTTGGCAGTGAGGTGAAGATGATGATGTGGACAGCGTCGTTATATCTTGGATGGTTTTGCTTTTGTTGTTTTATTATTTTTTTTTCTCTTCTTTCTTTGTTGCCGAATAAGGTGTGACTCCTTATTTTCTATTTTCATGCTTTAAGAAAAATATTCTTGAATAAGAGAAGATGAAGAGAAAATTATAGAGATAATTGGATAGGAAAACTAGAATCTCGGTTAATCTGTTCTTTTTAATATTAAATAGTAAAAACATTTTGGATGTATCAACGGAGTTATATTCAGAAAAAAAAATTCAGATGTATTTTCTTTATAATATTAAATAATGAAAACATTTTGGATGTGTCAACCTTTGGATAAAAAAAAAATTAGTGTGGAAATTATTAAATATTTAAAAAATTAATTTTTTTTTAAATGGGCCAACTTGTTTATATATATATATTCAATGTATAAATATATAATGAAACAAGAAAAATAAGATATTTTGTGAAATTATTTTTATTAATTATTAAATAAGATATATATATTATGTTTTATTATTTTAGAAATAGGCTAACTTTATTATTCAAATTATTTATATAATTAAAAATAATAAAATTATATTTTGGGATCTGGGTTATTTAGATGCGCAAAACCGATCGGGTGTATCCTGGTTTGGTTTTGGGTTTTTCCTGACATGTGGACCCAAAAATCTGACGTGGCATCGGAAAATATGTCACGTCAGCCATTTTCGCCGGAATCTGGCCGGAGAGACCAAAAGGGTCGAACAGAGGGATGAAAAGAGGCCAAAATCCTACACGAGAATGAATTCTAACTTTGAGGCCTTACACAGGGACGAAAAAACACTTTAATCCTTCCTATACAGCTGGTGCTAACAACGTATGTGTGTCAAATACAATCTATGCTAACATAGCTCGTCTTCACTGTCCAATTCAAAGACACACTTTATAACAAGGAGTCCTGCCACAATGCCCGTGAGACTGAACAAGCGAGAAGAACATGGAAGAGATCCTCCTCTGCAGCATTACACTAACCGCACTGAGTAGGATATCTCACGCCCCTTCAAACTAGTTTGCATCTCGTAGGGAGAATATTGTGGATCAAGTTCAAGAGGAAGACCCGAACTTTGGGAGGTAACACAAGCTTCCAGTAGACGAGACTAGTTCAGACCCATAGAGGGATCGCTTGGCCCTGCAGCCAGAGTTCTTGTTTTCTCATCCACGACTAACCAATAAGCACTTCATACACTGAAAACACCGTTTGCGGTAGCATACAAAACAAATTTATCCGGTCGCATAATTCTACCTAAAGGTAAGTGCTTGATCTTATGTGCCCCAAAAGGGGGAAAAACCTCATCAATAATGTCTTCCTTCCATTTCCTTCATTATCCAAAACTAAAGTACAGGCACAGGAGTCGGCATCCAGGATCTTCGGCGGTGACCAGACTTTACATCCATGTTGAAGGGGGCAGCCACTTATCATGCCATACCCGAATAGATTTTCTATCTCCCACTCGCCACCTTAAACCAAGAGCTAATAAGTCTCTGCCAATCAAGATGCACTTAAAACTATAGCTTTGTTGTTCATGAGAAGGAACCTGCAAAAAAGAAGTAGAGGAGCAATACTTTGCCTTCAGAATTGTAAATAAAAGAGAACTATCATCTTTTAGCAATCTCCATCCTTTTTTTGCAAGTAGTGCCCTATTAAAGCACTCCAAGTCTCTGAATCCTAACTCGCCCTGCTTTTTCTGTTTGCATAACTTCTGCCACTTAAGCCAATGAATTTTTCTTTCATCTTCTTTTCTAAGCCCACCAAAGTCGAGAAATAATAGATTCAATCTACTAGTATAAAGATTGAGGCAGTACGAGGCATCTCATAATGTATGCCGGGAAAGCCTGTGCTACTGCTTTGATCAAGACTTCTGTCCTTCCATAGATAAACATCTTCCTTTCTAGCTCTTCAATTTCTGCCAAACACAGTAATTTATCAGGGCAAAGACATCCATCTTTGATCTTCCCATAATAGTGGGCAGAGCAAGGTATTTTGAGTGGGAGATTATAGCCTTTACACCTAGTCTTTGCTCAAGCAGAATCCTAGTTCAACTAGAAACATTTCGGCTGTATGAGATCTCAGATTTCTTGAAATTTATCCTCTTTTCTGATGACACCTCATATAGCTGCAGGATTTGTTGAATAGCATCAACTTCGGGCCTTGTGGCTCGGGCAAATAGGATGTTGTCGTCAGCAAAGAATAAGTCAGACATCGGAGGAGCACGCCGAGCAACAGAGATTCCTTGAAGATCACCTCTTCTTTTTCCATGAGAGATTAAGGTAGATAAACCTTTTGCACAAAGGAGGAAAAGATAAGGACAGCGAGTCCCCCGGTTGGAGACCCCTAGTAGGAGAGAAAAAGTGGGGGACCCGTTAATTCACACAAAAAAAGAGGCAGTAGAGACACACTGCATATTCAAAGCTACCCAAGTGGGGCTGAAACCAAATTTAAGCATAGATTGTTCCAAAAAGTCTTACTCTACACGATCATAAGCTTTACACAAATCTAACTTCAAAGCCATGTATCCCCTCTTCCTTTTTGTTTCTTTTTTCATAAAATTAAAGGTCTCAAAAGTAACCAAAGTATTATCGGATATTAATCTATCAAGGACAAAGACACTTTGGTTTGGATTAATAATATAGAGAACGACCAGTTTGAGTCTGTTGGCAAGGGTTTTAGTAACTAATTTTAAAAATCACATTATAAAGGCTAATAGGCCGATAATGTTTAGGTTTTTTATTTTAAGGATCAAGATAATATGAGTGGTGTTTATGCATTCAGGAGACAACCCGTTGTTTAGAATATTTAGAATCAAAGAAAGAACATCATTTCGCAATAATATGCTAATAGCGTTGAAAAAAAGAGAGCCAACATACCGTATAAGCCAGGAGCAATAGTAGGGTGCATTTGTCGTCGAGCTTCAGTCATCTCAGCTATAATGAACAGTCTAGTGAGCATTATGTTCATCTCCTCAGTCATTAAAGTGTCCAACAATTCAGTTATATGAGCAATTTGTTGGAACGGAATTCTTCTTCCTGCACTGTGTGGTGATGATGGAGTAGACAAGGCCGGACAATCTGAGTGTCGATGAAGAAAATATTATACTGCAGATGCTTCAAGGCGTGCTGCTAATGCCACTTTCCTTAAGACAATATTTGCCACCACCACTTTATCCAAAGTCGGTATGCAACGGTGTCTTGCAAATTCACCTCAGAGATACAATGAAGCCCCTGGTTGGAGATGTTTTGCATTAACACCACAACCCTTGATCACTTTCCGAATATAGGCAAAATATCTATTTTATATGGTAACTTCTACAGTAGTATACCATACAAAAGGCAAAGTATTTTTATAATTTAGTGGGAAAGGTTTGATAGATAGGAAAAAGGAAAAGTAAGTTAATTAGTTAGAGAGAAAAGAAGGAAACTAAAACACAATTTTTTTTGTACGTTTTGATACTTTCTATGCCTGGAAATGAGAATAAGTAGCCTATTTATAAAGCTTCATGTGTCTTTTCCAAAAGACACCTTTTAACCAAAAGTTACAACTAATATATTCAAACTTAAATTTATATCTTTTCCAAAAGATACAATACAAAAGGATGTAACTATTCCTTTTGAAACTCATTTCCAGTAGACACCTTTTACACCAAAAGATACAAAGATAATTCCTCTTATATTATAAAAATCCTCCAACATTCACTTGGGGTGGAGCTGGTGACTAGATTCTGGTAATATTGAACAGCACTTGTGGAATGCCCTAGTCTATATAGATTCCTAAAATCACTCCTATCAAGTACAATCCTTAATTAACCTATAAATTCCTTAAACGTCTAGGAATGGGGGACTAGAATTTTCAGTTGTTTAAATGCGCTGAACTGGAGACGAAATATATTTTTGATGCCAACAAAGACACCACCCTTGGATAGAATAAACTTGTCTGCCTCGAAAACCATTTTAAAGCCAAATTTGTTCAGCATAATTCCGGACACAAGATTCTTCCTTATCTCAGGCACATAGTACACTTCTGTGAGGGTAAGTGTCTTTCGAGAGGTGAACTCAAGATCAACACTTCCTTAGCCTTTGATAGTTGCTTTAGTAGCATTTCCCATGTATAAACTTGAACCATCTTCTAGAGGCTCAAAGGTCTTGAAGAAATCTATGTCCTTGCAGACATGTTTTATTGCACCAAAATCTATCCACCAAGCACCATCATCTTGTACCATATTGATTTCAAAAATCAGGGCTACAAACTTATCGGTTGATGGTGCATCATTCTTGCCTTGAACTTTCTTTCTTTTGAGAAGTCGACATTCAGACTTGTAGTGTCCAGGCTTGTTGCAATTGAAGCACACAACCTTTTTCTTGATGGACTTATTGTCCTTGAAGCCACTAAATTTTCGCTTTTTAGACTTGCTTCCTTGTCCATCCTCCACCAAGTGCACTTTTGACACTTGAGATCTTGCTCTTTATCTTCTTCTTCTTTACGAAGGCTCTCCTCAATTCGGAGTTCATTTCCAAGAGCTTGAAGACTAGTGTCTTCTTTCTTGTGCTTCAATTGCTTCTTAAATTCCTTCCAGGAAGGAGGCAACTTATCTATAATAGATGCTACAATGATGCCTTCATCCATTTTCAAATTATGATGCTTGAATGTACCAAGAATATGCTCAATTTCATGAAATTGCTCCATAACAGATTTATTATCTACCATGCGATAATTACTGAAATTGGAGACAATGAACTTCTTACTTGTAGCATCCTCCTTTAACTATCTCTGTTCGAGCAACTCCCACAGGTCCTTTGCTGAAGCAGAGTTGTAGTATGTATCGAACATGGTGTTTGACATTCCATTGAGAATGCTGCCCAAAGCAATGCAATCATCATTATCCCATTTATTCCGCTTGATAGCATCCTTCTTTGTTTCATCCTCCTTTTCTTCCGGCCTGGGCTCCTCAAGAACATATTAAATTCCCATTGTAGCTAGTAAAAAATGCATCTTCTTTTGCCTTCTTCGAAAGTAACCATCATCAAAGCACTCCAGCTTTGCGAAGTTTGGCTCCTTTGGCACGATCACCTTGTTCTTCCCTATAATGCTGAATATTGTCTTAAGATTGTTGGAACGGAATTCTTCGTCCTGCACTGTGTGGTGATGATGGAGTAGACAAGGCCGGACAATCTGAGTGTCGATGATGAAAATATTATACTACAGATGCTTCAAGGCGTGCTGCTAATACCACTTTCCTTAAGACAATATTTGCCACCACCACTTTATCCAAAGTCGGTATGCAATGGTGTCTTGCAAATTTGCCTCAAAGATACAATGAAGCCCCTGGTTGGAGATATTTTGCAATAACACCACAACCCTTGATCACTTTCCGAATATAGGCAGAATATTTATTTTATATGGTAACTTCTGCAGTAGTATACCATACAAAAGGCAAAGTATTTTTTAATTTGGTGGGAAAGGTTTGATAGATAGGAAAAAAGGAAAAATAAGTGAATTAGTTGGAGAGAAAAGAGGAAAACTAAAACACAATTTGTTTTGTACGTTTTGATAATTTCTGATGCCTAGAAATGAGAATGAGTAGCCTATTTATAAGGCTTCATGTGTCTTTTCCAAAAGAAACCTTTTAACCAAAAGTTACCGCGAATAAATTCAAACTTAAATTTGTATCTTTTCCAAAAGACACAATACAAAAGGATGTAACTATTCTTTTTGAAACTCATTTCCAGTAGACACCTTTTACACCAAAAAATACAAAGAACATTCACTTGGGGTGTAGCTGGTGACTAGATTCTGGTAATATTGAACAGCACTTGTGAGAGGCCTTAGTCTATATAGATTCTTAAAATCACTCCTATCAAATACAATCCTTAATTAACCTATAAATTCCTTAAACGTCTAGGAATGGGGGATTAGAATTTTCAGTTGTTTAAATGCGCGAACTAGAGACGAAATACATTTTTGAAGGAAAACATCATTAAATTATTGAAATGTAATGGAATATTTTTTTTCTAATCGTACTATGAATGGAATGTTAAGTCCGAACTGAATCGAACTTCCCATTCATTTTAGTATTTTCATGTGAACTAAAACTTAGAACAAGGACAGGCAAAAAAATTGGGTAGACGAATATATATACAAAAATAATAAAAAATGAAAATCCCGATGGGTTAGATCAACTGGTTGGAGTTATTGCAACTTTACCAAGGAATCTCGAGTTCGAGTCTTGAGAGCGCAATATTCTAGGGGCGTCACAGAATAGTCTGGGATAACAAGGACACCTTTGCGGAAGAAAAAAAATATAAAAAAAAATCAGGAAGATAACCAATCTTTTATGACCTTTCAATGATTATGATAATATCACATAAAGAAACAAGTGGGAAACCATTATTTATTTTTTAACATAAAACAAGAAATTAGGCCCAAATCTTGCCAAATTTGAGAGTGCTTTCACTGATACTAAAGTTTTTATTACAAGAGAGAAAATGAGAGAGAGTTTTCGGGTCCCTTACCTAATTTTTGGGTATTAATCTCACAATCAATAGGTTTTAGGGACAAAAGGGGTGGCTTACCACGCCATGTATCATACTCTCCTACGGTTTTTAAATTCGGGTGGATAAGAACAATAACTCTGGATCTTGGGCTGAATTCTATTAGGCCTCGAGTCTTATGGGCTGCTGGTATCATGGCCCATTACGCTATTCCATATCATTAGCACCCAAATGGTCCTATGGGCTTGAGCATTTGAACCTATAAGGACCTAGATGTGCTTTGGATGTCTCCTTAAAAACTTTATTAGGAAAAACCTAATAGGACAAAAGCAAGGGAAAAAAGTGCAACACACATTCTATTATCTGTCCATTGATATCTTGGAGGCGCTGTGATCTAATCCTTATTCACAATTTTCCAATGTCGTTGTCGGCAGCACCTTGGTAAACAAATTTGCAGAAGAGTGATTGAATTGTTGCTATCCTACCCTCTTGTTCAAAATACATTTACTTGTTCACCTTTCCAAGCTCTTCTTGCAACCAATGGTCACGTTCTTCAACCTGTCTCGCACTTTGTCCTGGTTCTCGTCCTTAGGAAGGTCTTAGCTTCTAGTCCTCTTGGTGATGTTCATTCCTAGCCTCCCTGTGACCTCTATTCTGGACGTCCGGTGGGTCTTTGCCTCTAGATGTTGTTTTCTTTTCTTCATCTTCTAGTCCGTTCATCCATTTGCATGGACTTTCACGCCAAAGCTTTACTATCATTGATAGTCTATCATGCTTCATGCTTTCGTTGCGCTTTCCTTATTTAGCTTCTCCTCGCGCTCATACTGTTAAATTTGTTTTCCTGAATTTGAAATCGCCTTTTTGAAGGTGATGAACCTCGTTTTCTTTTAGCTAAGGTGATGAACCTCGTTCTCTTTTAGCTTCTCCTATCTTTTGTGTGTTTATCTCCTTGTTGAAGAGTTTCTGCTTTTGGAGGTGCCTTCCTTCTACAAACATGTCCATTTGATGACTTTGCAGTACCTGGTGTCTTGCTCCCTGTGTTGCTCTATAGATTCTTTTTTCAGTATCCTGATATAGTTGAGAACCTAGATTCTTTACTGGTACTTCATGGACTCAAGCTCCTTTGGCCTTTGCTCCATTCTTCTCGGATCTTAGTACCTCTACGGCTTATTTGAACGCTGGACGCATTTTGATTTCATTTCTTTCAACTTTATTTGTTTGATATTTAAGGGAATTTTATATTTCCCTTGTCATTTTGGCACAATTTGAATCTCCTCGTAGGATACTTTATTTCAAAGTTTCACCACTTCGATTTTCTTTGGATTTCATCTTTCCAAGATCTACTACACCGATCCTTCCTCTTTGGTCTTCCTAGAGAGTTTGCCGACTTCTAAGCACAACTTCTATTGTGTCCACATGGGATCTCTTTAACAAATCTTTGTTACAACTTTGAGGGCTTCTACAGGCAGCTTCTGCCTTGTGCGCAACAAAAACTTTATGCGCCTTCCACAGTAATCTCGAGCTTCTAGCTTAATTTTTGCTTTTTTGACAATAAGGCTTTCTTTCTTCTCTTTCGTGAGATCATGTGAGTCTTTGTGCTGAATTTCTATTTGTTAGGCAGCAGGACCTATATTTTACTTTAGCTTCTTTATTGGAGTACCTCATAGGTTTCTTACTAGAAATCGCCTAATGCTGCTTCACTGGAGTTTCCATTGGTTTTTTGCTTCCCCTTTGGACATTTGTGAATTTTTAATTCGTTCATAGCTTCACAAGTGAATTCTTAGACAGTTTCTATTCTTGTAGGAGTTTTGGTTCTGGCTTCACTAGAACTAAGCAGCTTTTGCTTTCGTAAGAGTTCCTTCGTGGCCTCAGGCTTTTGACTTATTTTAGGATGAGTCACATTCTAGGGCTTCTAAATTCTATCGTGCTTTGTACAACTTCTTCCTTGATTCTCTTGTAATTTGTCAAGCTTTTTATGCTCAAATTGACTCTCTTATAGCTTTTCTTGCCACTTTACACGTTTCCGCATCTAGGTCCTAACTCTTCAAACCTGAGACTTGTCTTCAATTTTTGTTGTGCCTTTCAAAGCTCTCAGTCTCTATTTCCTTCAGGCTGTGTTATGACTTTCGCAGTTCTTGTGCTGAGATCCTTGATTCAGCAATCGCGTGTAGCTCTACATGAGCTTCATCTTGTCGGGTTTCGAGTATATATATAGGGAGTTAACACGCAGCGGAATCAATTCTGAAATCATCACAGGTTCCATGTGAAACGGGATAAATCGAATGGATGAGACTTAGTACTTGTTTTGGTCTAGATCTTTCACTCAACTGTTATGCTGAATCAGATTTAAAACCGGACAAAGAATCTGATTTCTCTAAGGTATCCACACGAACTGTTCATCTCCAAGAACCGCCACACGATCACTGGATTGAGCCCTCACAATCTCTTTTCTCACAGTGCTAGCTAAGAGAACAACTAGGGTTTTCTGTCTACTAATTTTGTGATGTTGTGATGTCAAGCACACACACATCAACATATATATAGAGAGACATAAAACTCTGGGTGTACTGAGTTTGTCCCAATCATATTTGGGCTATAATATTTCGGGCTTAATAATACGTTTAAGTTGGGCTTATTATTAATAATCCGAAACTAGGTCCAATAACTTATCCAAACTCTTTTGGACTCACGACTCAAATTAACAGTCCTAAGTGTGCGACCCTATAGGCTCTAATCACGTTGGTAATAATTGTAAAATCATATTTACAATTATAAACAATGAGCGGTGTCTAGCAACACATCATTGCTACCCAAGTGACAAGATCAATTTCGATTCAACAAGCCTTATTATTATTATTTCTTTGTCCCTTTGTCCAATAATATCAAGATCAAACACGAGACATGGAATATGTCATTCTCGCATATGTTTAATCTATGATTTCTTGAATCCGAGTTAACTGTCCAAAACAAATACAATTGATATCCCATATCAATCAATTTGAGCACGGCCATGCATTTTACAGTTCAACTCTATCAAGGGGCCCAACTGATACATTTCCCATTACATGGGCTAGACAAATTCTATCTTGACCAAATAAATCCCACTACACATTATTTCATGTGCCCAACAATAACTCTAATGTCTACCCAGCTACGAGTAACCAAGAGTAATATCATTCTCGCATATGTTTAGTCTATGATTTCTTGAATCCGAGTTAACTGTCCAAAACAAATACAATTGATATCCCATATCAATTAATTTGAGCACGGCCATGCATTTTACAGTTCAACTCTATCAAGGGGCCCAACTGATAAATTTCACATCACATGGGCTAGACAAATTCCATCTTGACCAAATAAATCCCACTTCATATTATATCATGTGCCCAACAATAACTCTAATGTCTACCCAGCTACGAGTAACCAAGAGTAATATCAAAGCACATGACTCTTATGTTGGGAACCTTGATGATCTCAGGTCTAAGGACAACACTTATAAGAACCACCAATGACAACATGTAATGATCCATGTGGTGTTCTTGATTTGGGTCGGTCCAGTTGACAGGTTCCCTAACTTGTACCCGTATGGTTGGAATAAAACCATAATAAAATATCATGACTCTAAAAGTAATATAATCATCCAATGATTGGTTTTTGGGCATAATACTAACAATCTCTCACTCGCACTAAAGCCAATCATCCATGTATCTAATACCAATGGATCTACTATGACCATCATGCTTCTGTTGCGTGAGTGGCTTAGTCAACAGATCTGCAATATTATTCTCAGAAGAAACTCTGCACATCCTCACATCGCCTCTGTCAACAATCTCTCTAATAAGATGATAGCGTCAGAGTATATGCTTGGATCGTTGGTGATATCTCAGTTCCTGAGCCTGTGCGATTGTTCCATTGTTGTCACAATAGAGCTCAATCGGACTAGAAATGCTCGAAAATACACCAAGTTAAATTACGAACTTCTTAATCCAAACAGCCTCTTTCGCTGCTTCAGAGGCAGCTATGTACTCAGCCTCAGTTGTAGAATCGGCTACTGTTTCTTGCTTTGACCTTTTCCAACACGGAGCACCATCGCCAAGGAAAAACACATATCCTGACTGCGATCTAAAATCATCCATGTCAGTTTGGAAGCTAGCGTCTGTGTAACCCTTTACAACAAGCTCATCAACGCTCTATAAATAAGGAATGCATCCTTAGTCCTTCTCAAGTACTTTAGGATGTTCTTTACAGCTGTTCAGTGACTCTCACCGGGATCAACTTGATACCTACTTGTGACACTTAATGCATATGAGACTTCTAGTCGAGTACACAACATAGCATACATGATAGATCCTATTGCAGATGCATATGGGATCTTACTCATGCGTTATCTCTCCTTAGTTGTACTAGGACAATGATTCTTTGAGAGAGTTATACCATGTAACATGGGCAAAATTCCTTTCTTGGAATCTTGCATACTAAACTTTTGAAGTACTTTGTCAATGTATGTACTCTGACTTAGGCCAAGAAGCCTTTTAGATCTATCTCCATCGATCTTAATACCTAACACATAGGCAGCTTCACCTAAGTCCTTCATTGGGAAATTTTTCCTTAACCAAGTCTTTACGGACTGTAATGATGGAACATCATTCCCAATGAGCAGAATGTCATCCACATATAGTAGCAAGAAAATAACAGTGCTCCCACTAACCTTCTTGTAAATACATGGCTCATCTTTATTCTTGATGAAACCAAACTATTTGATTACTTCATCAAAATGAAGATTCCAACTCTCAGAAGCTTGCTTCAATCTATAAATGGATCTCTGCAATTTGTATACTTTACTAGCATTTTTTGGAGTGAAAAAACGTTTAGATTGTGTCATATACACATCCTCCAAGAGATTTCCAGTAAGAAAAGTAGTTTTGGCATCCATCTGCCAGATTTCATAATCATGGTATGCAGTTATGGCCAAAAGAATTCGGATGGAATTAACCATGGCAACTGGTGAAAAAGTTTCATCATCGTCAACACCATGAACTTGTTTGAAACCTTTTGCGACCAATCGCCTTTTAAAGGTAACTACATTACCATCCATGGCAGTCTTCTTCTTATAGACCCATTTGCATCCAATGGCTTTAACCCCTTTAGATGGATCAACCAAGGTCCAAACCTTATTTCCATATATGGATTCCATCTCAGAATTCAAGGCTTCAAGCCATTTCTCAGAGTTTGGACCCGTAATAGCCTGTTGATAGGAAGTGGGCTCATCTTGATCAATGAGCATCACGTCCTCGGTATGAGTCAAGAGAAATCCATATCTCTCAGGTTCACGCCAAGTCCTATCAGACCTACGAGGTCCATGTGCTACAGGTACAGGTTTTTCACCCACACAACTTGTGGCTCCTGTTCTTGTTCCAACTCAGTCTCTGTATTCTCTTGTTGTTCTCGAACTTCTTCGAGTTCTACTTTTCTCCCACTGATCCCTCTAGAAATAAATTCTCTTTCTAGAAAGGTAGCAGTATGTGAAACAAACACCTTTTGTTCTATGGGATTATAGAAATAATATCCTTTAATTTCTTTAGGATATCCAAGAAAAATGCATTTATTAGATTTAGGGCCAAGTTTGTTTGATGCTTGTCATCTAACGTAAGCCTCACAACCCTAAATCTTCATGAAAGACAAACTAGGACGTTTCCCCGTCCACATCTCATGTGGTGTCTTTTCAACTGATTTAGATGGAACACGGTTAAGTGTAAAAGCAACTGTCGTTAAAGCATGTCCCCAAAAAGAAGGTGGAAGGTCAGCTTGACTCATCATGGAGTGAACCATGTCCAACAAAGTTCGATTTCTCCTTTCAGATACACCATTCCATTGAGGTATGCCAGGTGGAGTAAGTTGTAATACTATACCACATTCCTTTAGCTGATCAAGAAATTCTCGGTCTAAGTATTCGCCTCCTCGATCAGATCGAAGCATTTTAATACTTTTGCCGAGTTGATTCTGTACTTCATTCTTGAATTTCTTGAACCTTTCAAAGGATTCTGACTTGTGTTTCGTAAGATACACATATCTATATCTACTATAATCATTAGTAAATGTAATGAAGTATTGGAATCTACCTCTAGCCTGTGTAGACATAGGACCACAAACATCAGAATGTATAAATCCTAATAAGTCTGAAGCCCTTTCACCTTTACCAGTAAAAGGAGTCTTTGTCATCTTGTCCAATAAACATGATTCGCATGTCTCATATGATTCAAAATCAAATGAGTCTAAGAGTCCATCCTTATGGAGTTTAGATATGCGAGTCTCATTTATATGACCCAAGCGACAATGCCAGAGATAGGTCTTAGAATCATTCAATTTGACCCTTTTGGTGTTAATATTATAGATCATGTTTTTAAGATCTAGAATATACAAACCATTGCTCAAATGTGCATCACCATAATAAACATCATTCAAATAAATAGAACAACAGTTGTTCTTTATTTTAAATGAAAAACCCCTCTTGTCCAAACTAAAAATGGAAATCAAATTCCTACTTCTAGTAGGCACATAATAGCAATTGTCCAATTCCAAAATCACACCACTAGGTAAAGATAAACGATAAGTTCCTACGGCTATTGCAGCAACTCTTGCGCCATTCCCCACACGCAGGTCCACTTCACCTCTTGCTAATTTTCTACTCTTTGTCAGATCCTGCACATTTACACAAATGTGAGATCCACATCCAGTATCTAATATCTATGATGAGATAGAAATATTAGCTTCTATAACAAAAATACCTGAAGTGGAAGTCTTACTTCCCTTCTGTTTCTTCACCTCCTCAAGGTAAATAGGGGAGTTACGCTTCCAATGACCAGTTTTCTTGCAATGGAAGCACTGTCCCTTCTTAGCAATACCACCTTTGGGTTTCAATGCTTGTGCAGTACAAGAAGATGAAGAACATGAACCAGACTTTCTAGAAAAGTTCTTCTTGTTGAACTTAGCCTTTCCCTTCCCTTTGCCATTTTGAACCATCAAGACATTATTGCCTTTGTTGGCCTTCATCTGCTGCTCAGTAGTTTCCAACATCTTAAGCAGCTCTTTCAATGTCTTATTAAGATGATTCATGTTGAAGTTCATGACAAATTGACTATAACTGTCCGGCAACGATTGCAGGACAAGGTCAACAGCCATCTCCCTCTGCAAGGAAAACCCCAGATCCTCAAGGCTCTCGATATATGCCATTATCTTGAGCACATGAGGCTGAACAGGTGACGACTCAGCCATCTTGCATTGGAACAATGCCTTTGAGGTCTCATACCTCTCATGATTGCCGAGGCATGGCGGTCCACGCGACATGACTGCCCGGCCACGCGGGACTTGTGTGTTCTACGCAAAATTGACATTCAATTTCTACCTCTGTTTGGCATCTCATACCAATCGATCTTCCTCTGTTGAACTTATTCGACTTACTGCTGAAATTACACTCTTATTGATATCACATACTAATCGATATCATTAAAATTAGACAAAAACTAATTGACCCAAATAGAAACAATTGCATGTTTTTATTAGGTCACAAAACCATACCGATCACACTATATCACATACATCAGATCATATAAACAAACAATCAAATTCGATTTATGGTTTTACAAGAGGCTCTGCTACCACTGTTGGGTTTTGGGTACACATGTAAGGAGTTAACACGCAGCGGAACCAATTTTGAAACCATCACAGGGTCCATGTGACTCATTCGACTTACTGCTGAAATTACACTCTGATTGATATCACATACCAATCGATATCATTAAAATTAGACAAAAACTAATTGACCCAATTAGAAACAATTGCATGTTTTCATTAGGTCACAAAATCATACCGATCACACTATATCACATACAGCAGATCATATAAACAAACAATCAAATTCGATTTATGGTTTCACAAGAGGCTCCGTTACCACTGTTGGGTTTCAGGTACACATATAGGGAGTTAACACGCAGCGGAATCAATTCCGAAACCATCATAGGGTCCATGTGAAACGGGATGAATCGATTGGATGAGACTTAGTACCTGTTTTGGTCGAGATCTTTCACTTCACCTGTTGAGCTGAATCAGTTTTAAAACCAGACAAAGAATCCGATTCCTCTAAGGTATCCACACAAACTGTTAATCTCCAGGAACCGTCACACGATCACTGGATTGAGCCCTCACATTCTCTTTTCTCACAGTACTAGCTGTTTCTAAGAATGAGAGAACAACTAAGGTTTTCTGTCTACTAATTTTGTGATATTATGATGTCAAGCACACACACATATCAACATATATATATAGAGACATAAAACCCTAGGTGTACTGGGTTTTCCCTAATCATATTTAGGTTGTAATATTTCGGGCTTAATAATAAGCTTAATTTGGGTTTATTATTAATAATCCGAAACTAGGTCCAATAACTTA
The DNA here is from genome assembly GCA_028386065.3 of Turnera subulata. NCBI lineage: Eukaryota > Viridiplantae > Streptophyta > Magnoliopsida > Malpighiales > Passifloraceae > Turnera > Turnera subulata. The sequence continues at coordinate 68,448 of JAKUCV010004252.1, forward strand.
TCCAAACTCTTTTAGACCCATGGCTCAAATTAACAGTCCTAAGTGTGCGACCCTATAGGCTCTAATCATGTTGGCAATAATTATAAAATCATATTTATAATTATAAACAATGAGCGGTGTCTAGCAACACATCATCGCTACCCAAGTGACAAGATCAATACTGATTCAACAAGCCTTATTATTATTGTGTCTTTGTCCCTTTGTCCTATAATATCAAGATCAAACACGAGACATGGAATATGTCATTCTCGCATATGTTTAATCTATGGTTTCTTGAATTCGAGTTAACTGTCCAAAACAAGCGAATTCAGTCCCCCCCAGGGTCTCAATCCGGGAGGAACAAGAGAGAACTGCCTGCCTACTTACAATTGATATCTCATATCAATCAATTTGAGCATGGCCATGCATTTTAGAGTTCAACTCTTAAGGGGCCCAACTGATATATTTCCCATTACATGGGCTAGACAAATTCCATCTTGGCCAAACAAATCCCACTACACATTATATCATGTGCCTAACAATAACTCTAATGTCTACCCAACTATGATCAACCAAGAGTAATATCAAAGCACGTGACTCATATGTTGGGAACCTTGATGATCTCAGGTCTAAGGACAATACTTATAAGAACCACCAATGACAACATGTAATGATCCATGTGGTGTTCTTAAGTTGGGTCGGTCCAGTCCACAAGTTCCTTAACTTGTACCCGGTATGCAGACCTCATATCTCATATGACTCTCAACATACGCTAGTCTTAATTTATCCCGTCCATAATAATAATCGACTAGGGACTTTTAAGAATATAAAATATTCTTGGGTTATGAATATGTCCAAGTTATCTACACATATATAATTGGATAAATGAACATATTCATTGGAATAAAACCTTAATCAAATATCATGACTCTAAAAGTAATATAATCATCCAATGATTGGTTTTTGGGCATAACACCAACACTTCTTTTGGAGTTCCAAGGACTCCTGGTGGTTTCACTAGCTAGTTTTTGTGATCAGCTTCTGTATTTTGGACATCTGGACCTCCTCGCTTGTTTTAATGCAATTTTGCCTTTTGCTTTCTTTTTCTTCTTGTTTTGTTTTGTTTTTCTTTTTTCTCTTCTTTTATACATATTCCTTTTTTTTTACTTTTTTGCATATTCCTTTAGCTTTTTCATTCACGGGCTTAACTTTTTATTTTGGATATAAAACAAGAAATTAGGTCCAAGTAAGACTTAAGAGTGCTATTTGTTGATAATGAAATTTTTATTATAAGAGAGAAAATGAGAGAGTGTTTTGGGGGAAACAGCATAATCTGCTTCCTTACCCAATTCTTGGAATCTCACAATCAGGTTTTACCCATCGGGCAAATGGGGTGGCTTATTACACCATGTGTCACACTCCTGTTTCCGATAGAAGAATTTGGGTGGATAAGGACGATAATTCTAGATCATGGACTGAATTCTTTTGGGCCTCGAGTTATATGGGCCAACATCATGGCCTATTGGGCTATTCTATATCATTTTTGTTTATAGCAAAAGAAAAAAAAAAAGCTAGTGTCAATTTGTGTTACAAAAGCTAAGATGCAAAATTTTGAGAAAAAAAAAAAGAACTAAATTTTCTTTTTGTTTTGATGCTAACGATAGTATTATTATTAATATGAGTTAAAAAATACAAAAACCCCCTTCAAGGAGAGCCTAAAAAAACAGGGGAACACATTACACTATGAACGAAATAGAAAAATACAGGAACAAAACAGAGCAAGGAAAAGTTAAGAAATGCTTAAATGAGCATGCTAAACTTTCTGAGAGGGCCTTTCCAGTGCATGATGTGATCTGCATTGGCAATGATATCATTAGCATTGAGGAAAGGGGATGGATGTAAGGCATTAAGCCAATTGGTGGACCTCACAAGGGAAAGGTCAGCAACGCATTCCCAATTGGTAGCAACTTGATTGAAGATTCTATTGTTTCTTTCAAGCCAAATAGATCGCAGGATGGCAGGTCCTATGACAAACCATGCTGCTAAAAAAAAAATGTAAAATTGTAAAATTCTAACAGGCACCTTGCGCAAAAAGGCCATGAGTATTTGCTATTCCATTACGAAGATTCTAAAGATGATCTCTTATTGGACGACCACAATCTACATGTACAGTCAAACATCAGCGGTTTCGTACGTTATTTATTGATTTTTAGCTTTATGCAATCATTAAGTGAATTATGGGCTGTATGTTGTTGAAATTTAAAACAAATATATTTGAGGAGGAGAGAGTATTTTTATTGTAACAAGATAACACCTTTCATAACACCTGTTGCACCAGGTTGCATTGTGGCCACCCTGAGCCACATCTTTTGGTAATTCTTTGGTTCCAGCCTTAACTACAACCTTTACAAAAGTATGTTATACCAGGTTGCAGTCTGGCTATCCTAAGCCACATCCTCTGGTTACTGGTACCCCTTTGGTTCCAACACTTACAACAACCTTAAAATAAAAACGTACATTGACAGGACATATATATAGACATCCTAACAATTAATACCAATAACTTCTATCAAACTTATCATAAATACAAATCTAACTATATGTAACAATTTCTTAAAATATTACAACAAATCAAAATCATTATTTTCAACATTGTATTATACACTCACAAATATATGCTTACAAAAAAGTTGAAGTTATGTGTTATCTCTTCAACATTTTGATGGAGCATACAATGGATATAACAAAAATGAAGAAGTGAAGAGCATTAAACGTTCTCCTAAATTATAGGGATAGAAAGAGGAAAAGAAAGAAGAGGAATCCCACACCATTCCTGAGGGTGTCACTTCTGCTGGTGACATCCTTGAGGTACTGGCCGATCATCCACGTCAGATCGCTCAAGTCTACCATGGTCAGCCGCTGCAAGAATTAGCTCTGGTCACCCGCCAGGATTTGGAACATGGCGTGAGTGACCTCCTTCTCCCTATTGTCCTTGCAGTACTGTTTCATCAACTTCTTAGCTTGCTCTTTCTCAGGCATTTGCCTGAACTGTTCCAGTACGTTCTGGACTCCTCCAGCAGGGGAAGGCCATGTGTCAGGTTCTGTCTCGTAGCCTCCTATTCCACTGTTGTGAATGGTTCTTAAGTTTCATCTATGCACGTATATGCCTATAGGAAAAGTGTGTAAATAAGGAAACCTTCTAGTGAGGATTACGTAGAGGGATCTATACTGTTGCACTATGAATGGCTTGGATGATGGGAAACAAGGGTTTATATAACCATAGGATATTTCCATGGAGAGATAGATTGGATTTGGTTAGTCTTGGATTTGGTTAGTCTCTGACTTTCTCATCTACTCTTCTAGGATTCTCCTCTCACCTAATCTCTTCTATTGTATTTGTCTTTATTGCTTATTTTGTACCCGAGAATACTAGCTCTTCCTTAAGAGTTTGATTAATCAAAATTTTCATCATTAATCCTTTATACTAGACTTGATTATTGTAGAGTTCACTTCATTGGTGCTTTCATTGACTCTCTGCACCGATGGCTGAGAGCAATGGTTATTTGCTATTGGAAGAATCTGTGACAGCAATTCACGAATCTCATACTCAACTGCATAAGGATCTTCAAGGAATTTCTGAGATGATGAAGCAAGTTTTGGGCAAATTATTCGAGCTTATTACCACAGAAGCACTGACGACGTCTACGGATGTTGTTTCTTCTCCCATGGAATTTGCATCAAAGGTTGATTCTCTTTGTAGTTCTGTTGCTCCCGCCTTAGTAGATCTCCCTCGTTTCACAGGTAACAATCCTGGCATTGGATTCTTCTTGCCAATCGTTATTTTAATTTCTACAACATCAAAGAGGATGAAAGACTTCCTATTACTTGGCTATATTTGGATGATGCTGCTGCGCAATGGTTTGTTTGGATGCAGCACAACAACCCATTGGCTGGATGGGATACCTTCACTATGACAATTATCAAACAGTTTCAATCCATACACTTAGAGTTACTGATTGTTAAGTTGCAACCAATCACCACCACCACAGTCTCAGTTATCCAACCCATTGATATAGTAGAGGTGCTTGATAACCATGAACATCGTTTAACTTTGGCAAAAGATCTTGTACATCCAGTAGTGGGCGTCTTTCAATCGTCATTGCCCAGGCCTCACTCAGTCTCCTTTGCTCCTTCCCTCTTCTCTAATTCTCCAGGCAATTCCCCTGGACCACCTCACAAAGTCAAACTTTCCTTTCAGAAATCTTTGTCTAAAGTTGGTCTAGAGCAAGCTCAAGGATTTTATGGATTCTATTATACTTGTCATGAAAAGTACAGTCGAGAAACCAAGTGCCAAGCTCTGCATCAGTTCTTTTTTTTTTTTTTTATAGATGATGGTGATCCATTGGTATGATTGAATCTTAAACCACTAGCTTCCTCCTCTGTTACTGCTAGTGTTGTTAATTCTCTTCGACTACAGGAGGTTGGATTCCGACTTGCTATTTCATATAATGCATTGGCAGGCAATATAATGCATTGGCAGGCAACTATTCCAGTGCTACTATGAACTTCATGGCTTTTGTCAATGGGTATCCTATATGTGCACTACTCGATGAGGCTAGTAGCCCTAAATTTTTTCGAACTGGTATAGTTAAGTTATTGCACTTTACTGCGGAGCACATTCACAGTTTCCTGATCTTCGTTGGCAAGGGGGCACGAATGCCTTGTATTGGTATTGTGCAGCTTGTGAGCATTTCTTTTCATGGTTTCTTTGCCACTGCTATGCTCTGTCATATCCTTCACATTTATACTACCTCTGGGTTGCAATTCCTTCATCATGCTATATACACCAAAGGGAAAATAGAGGTTTCTTCAATCTACCAGGTGCAATCTAATATTTTTCGTAGAATATGCACTTCACAATCTACTGTTACCAGCTATTGGTCAGCTTGGTTGTCCTTTGTTGCACCTAAAGATCATTATCCTTTCTCTTGGATGGTCATGTTCCTATGGGATGGATATGATTATGCTATCTCATATCACACAGTTACCAACTTGTCTTTGTTTGAAAACTTGTATGGATTTTTGCCTTTTCTTGTCCAAGACTATGTTCAAGGAAATTCCATGAAGACTTTGGATATAGCTCAGATGGTTCAATGTGAAGTACTGCTATGCTCTTTCAAGCAGGAATCACACCATGCACCAAATTGCTTGACAATGTTTATTCATCAACACAAGAGGGCAGTTACTTTAAAAGTTTGTAAACTCCAACCTTCTCACTACTTATCGGTTAACCACCAACATCACAACAAGTTTGGCACTTATTCCTTATGTCCATTCCACATGCGTCAATGTGTGGGAGATGTCACCTCCAAAATCATGCTTCACAAAACATCTCACATCAATTCAATACTTCATGGTTCGCTCTATGAGGATTTTTTCTAATTTGTAAATTATTCACCTCCATCTAATGAATTCCACTTTGCCTTTAGTTCTTTCACTTATTAATATTTTGCAGCAACTTTTTATATAATTGGCAATCTGCCTTATTGTACAGAGGTTGGACTTTTGGGAAAGTCTTTCTCTAGAAGTAGTCATTTCTGCAAACAAAGACCAGCCCCACTGCAGTTTACCAGTCTTGAACCTTGCGGACAAGGTTTATTTCCGGGATGGGAGTATTGTTGTGAATGGTTCTTAAGTTTCACCTATGCACTTATATGCCTATAGGAAAAGAGTGTAAATAAGGAAACCTTTTAGTGAGGATGACGTGGAGGGATCTATACCGTTGCACTATGAATGGCTTGGATGATGGGAAACAAGGGTTTATATAACCATAGGATATTTCCATGGGGAGATAGATTGGATTTGATTAGTCTCTGACTTTCTCATCTACTCTTCTGGGATTCTCCCCCCACCTAATCTCTTCTATTGCATTTGTCTTTATTGCTTATTTTGTACCCGAGATTACTAGCTCTCCTTAAGAGTTTGATTAATCAAAACTTTCATCATTAATCCTTTATACTATACTCGATTATTGTAGAGCTCACTTCATCCACACAGAGGGTGGTCAGCTCATTCTTCCCTGAATTAGGTTACTTGGAAAACAACATATATAAACTTCAACACTCCCAAACGCACGTTTATCTTGGTGAGCTTGATGGAATTTAGAAGCCTAATATTCAAGGCCTTGTGGAAGAGCTCAAGCTTGATGGAATTGTTGTACGAGGCATAATTATAATGGAAAGGAAGCAGCCTTAGATTGCATCTAGTGACAGCTGCACCTCTTTCATCTCCCTACCGATCAGCATTGGACGAAAGCAAATGAAAATGATCAGTAACATGCTAAATTAATTAGAGAGAAAAATAAAATCAACTTAAGAAATAGAGAACTATATATTTTCAGTCATCAATCCTACCTGTGCATATTCATAAAACTCCGCAACCTCATTTCTCTCCGACGATTCAACCAATTTTCTCCCAAACTCATCATTTGACTTGGACCATTCCAACGCTTTGCTTCCAGACGAATATCCTTGCACATTTGTCGTATCAAGTCATGCATTTCTACTGTTCCATCTTTGTGACACAGAGTAACAAGACACTTATGCCCAAGCCGTCCTATTACATGCTTGGCATCAATTTGAATTGCTTCATGGTGACGTATGGAGCACCCATTAAAAACGGAAGAAGCAATATCCAAAAGTATTCGCTGCTCGCTCGAATCATAACTTGGTTTTAGAACATTTTCAATACCCGTGTGAACAAACTCTCTCAAACTTCTTAATGCCCTCTCCCAATCTTCTTCATCCTTTTTGAACATATTGCAACCCAAGACTTTGAGAGCCAAAGGATTGCCGTGGGCATATCCTACCATCTCCCTTGACAGTTCTATGAAACTTGGATCCATAGACATTATACTATTTTCCCTAAATGCATGTAATTTGAAGAGTTGAAGAGAATCTTCTTTGTTTAACCTTGTAACCTCGTAAATTGCATCACATCGGCATTCAAGAACTTGTCTATCCCTGCTTGTTACAATGACTATGCTTCCGGGGCAAAATAAATGATTACTATATCGTATCACATATTCCAATTGCAGGAAGCTGTTCACATCATCGGCAACAATTACAACTTTTTTCCTCTTAAGCCTCCCTGACATTAACATCTTGGGTGTTATCACATTTAGGTTTGGTATATCGAGGAGTCGAGACATAAGTTCGTTGGCTAGTGGTGCTGACATTTCCTTGACATTTCGCAAAAAACATGACCCTTCAAATTGACTACAAATCCTTTTACAAACAGTTTCAGCAATGGTTGTCTTGCCTATGCCATCCACTCCCCGAATGCCCACAATGCGTATGCTACTATTACTTGATCCACCAGTACTACTTGCTAGTGATAGAACCTCTTCAACACGTGATTCCATTCCCACCAAGCCACTGAAGTCGTATGAAGGCATTTTTTTCTTTTGATTTGAGAATGGGTATAGATGAAGGCTTTAATTTGCTCTCAATGTCTTTGACTATATATTTCCTTGATTAGCTCAGACTCAAACCTAGCATCAATGGATCCATTTCGATTTAAGTAACTTATTGGAAGACAATTGCAAAAGGAATTTGCAAACTTAGATTACTGGTAGGCTTTTAAGTGAGACTTTGGATGAAAATAAGTTACAAAATTAGTGCGAATCCCAGCCTTTTAGATTGGATATATGGGACAAAGCATCCTTCCATTTCCTTACCTTTTCCAAATCAAATTTTCTTTGCAATTCCATGAATGCTTTCCCGAATTCACCCTGCAGCTCTTGAACATGGGTTGGATCCACCCCGTAGAAGGCTGGTAAGACTGCGTATTGGTTCGGACAATGATGAGTTTGCATGCACTGCTCATGGATTTGGACAAGCTCATCCAAGCACCATGGAGAATCTGCATAGTTCTTGGAGAAGACAACCACAGAAATCTTGGATCCTTGGATTCTTTGTAACAGGATGGGCAATATATCATCTCCTCCGCGAAGACCCTCATCCATGAACACCTCGATTTCCTTGTCGCATAGAGCTTCTTTGAGATTATTACTAAAACCAAAGCGGGTCTCAAGACCTCTAAAGCTAAGAAAAACATCGTACTTCTTCTTCATCAGAACATCATCATTGCGGTTGGATACAACAATACTACTACTACTAGATGATGAAGAAGAAGCAGCAGCCATACTAGTCACTGAAGACTTGGGAGATCCCAAAATCTTTCTAATGCAAAGAGTGACGAGACAACAGATGAAGATGAAGAAGAAAAAGGCATAACGGATGTTGAGGAAAATATCATACATGTCCATAACTAGAAGGATGGATATCTGAATCATAAGACCACAAAGTGTTGATGATTCAAGATATCCGAAAGAGAAAATAGTCGTTCTCTCAATTCATCCCCTGCCTTAACCCATTAATTAGGAGTTGTGTACAGTACCGCAAAAATGGAAAAAAAAATCATTAAAAGAATCCAATACAGACTGATTAATTGCTACGCAAGCTATGTTAATTATATATACAAAAGATCAGGCCCCCTCACATTTTTCCCGCACAAACTTGGGTAACAATAATAATGAAAATACTAATTAGACTTTATATAATTCCTCTCTTTCCAAATTTTCAAACACATTCTCCATTCAAAATAACGTCAGATGGCTGCATTTTACAAAATCTTCAAGTTGACCCTTTAGTTAGAACTAGAAAAATCAATTTCCTTTTTTTTTTGCTTTGATCATCAGCGAATAATTGTATCATATCTTTTGGCATTTCACTTTCCCAAATGCCACCATGATCACTGGTTGATTTCAAAACTTTGACAGTTTCAATGGCTATTAGCTTTGGGCTATCATTTAAGTGTAACCACGCCACCAATAATACCCCAAAGCTAGTCGTTATTGAAACAGTCAAAGTTTTGAAATTACCCGGTGATCATCAACTCATTATCATCATCGTGTTATTGGGGAAGTGAAATGCCAAAAGATATGCAAGAATTATTTGCTGATGATCAAAGCAAAATAAAATAAAATTAATCCCTTCTTCAAGTTTTCTCAAAGGTCAAAACTTTAAAATTTTGTAAAATGCAACGAATTTGCTAAGCCAACTGACGTTAGGAATGGATCATGTGTTCGAAAATGAGGAATGCTCTTAACACATTTTTTACGAAACACCCATATATATGCAGACATTCCCATATATTACTTAATATTAGGAAAGTTAAAATTTGTACTTATAGTATTATTTTCTTTTAAAATAGGTTAATTTATATGGGCTATTGATACTGATGTTATGTGCAACACAAAATCTTTCTCAATCTCTCTTTCCACATAGTAGGGAGCCCAAATCGTATTTTTCTGTCTTTTATTTGTCTGGCATATGTATACCACAACATTAGGATATATTATAATCACCAATTTAGATGAGGAGGTCAACAATTAATAAACCCTCAGGACTGTGGCGTACAAGATGGGTGATGAGATGCAAGACATATGCTGTTTTTTTTTTTTTTTGATACTAATCGATGGTCTTTATTGAATAAATTGATGAAGTACAAAGAATGCAGTCATAGAGTAGATAACTGCAAGAGCAAAACAAATACACATACACTTACCCGTACACTAATGTGAGATGGAACAGAGAGTTTACTTGAATTGTCTAATAGCACCCTTCCAGCCCTTAATACATTCAGCTGATGCTAGCATATCGCTACATCTATAAGGAAAGTCAGGCTGCAATGCCTTTATCCACCAAGAAGCTCTAGCAATGATCAGATCAAACAAGCAGTCCCACTGGACATCACTACACTTGAAAATTACTTCATTTCTTTGTAACCAAAGAGACCACATAGCTGCACAACCAATAATCATCCAGGAGCTACGGTTGAACATACGACCAGAAGTAAATGGCCATTGTTCAAGCCATTGTGGCAAGGAATTAGGAATAATACCTTCCACACCCCACCAGTGGCATAATTTTTGCCATAACTTCCACGAAAATGGGCAATGTAGCAGTACATGAGAGGTAGACTCGATCTCATCGTTACAAAATGGGCAGAGTGCATCCTCTAAGGAAAGGATATGACGTCTGTGCAGTCCTTGTCTCGTAGCAATACCCTCCTGAGAGGCCAACCAAAGAAAGCATTCAACTTTAGGTGGGATGAGAGATAGCCACAGATTTTTTGGGGGTATTTCGCCTCCGGACAGCGAGTTGATGAATGTAACACCCTCTTTAACAGAGTATTCCAACTTCGATGCCTCTCCCCAAACCCAACGGTCAGGCCTATTGAATGACATTGCACATCCACCAAGCTCCATATCTGCAATCATTTGACTCCCACTCATACAGCTCCCTTCTCCAAATTTCCTTTGATAAGGCAATGGGATTTAATCTGATAGCTTCGGAGAGCATTAAATCTTTCCTATTGGAGATCATGAAAAGTCTGGGAAATCTTTCTTTTAGGATTCCAAGATGAGACCAGGAATCATTCCACAGTGATATTAGGGAGCCATCACCAATTTGGATCTTTAGATTCTCCTTCAACGAACTTGAACCAGAAATACGGTGTGTAGCCATATCCACAATATCACGCCAAATAGGAGACATTCGACTTCTGAAAAAAACTGGGAAAGGGCTGATTGTGGCTCACCACATTTATCACCAATTAACTTGACCCAATCACATTCAGACTTATTAACATACCTCCACAGCCATTTGAACAAAAGGCAGCGATTCTTAGTATCAATGGACTCAATGCCTAAACCTCCTTGTGCTTTTGGGGGAGCTATTTTATTCCAAGCTACCCAACAAATTTTATTTTTTTCGTCATTCCCACTCCATAGGAACCTCCTCTGAATTTGAATGATCTTCTTGGTCACACAACTTGGAATCCTGAAGAGAGACATGAAATACAAAGGTAATGCGGATAATACAGATTTAATCATCAGGACCCTGCCAGCAAAAGAGAGAAATTTTGACTTAATTAAAGCTTTTAACCCTTCAGCAGTCAATAGAAATAAGAATGGGGACATTGGATCTCCTTGCTTGAGCCCCTTCCTCATTTCCATTTGTTGAGTCGGCGAACCATTGATAAGGACAGATATGAAGGAAGATTGAAGACACTCCCTAACCCATTGAATCCATCTTCTTCCGAATCCCATCGCCTCCAAAATGTCAAACAAATATGACCAAGAAAGAGAATCAAAGGCCTTTCTAAAATCAAGCTTCCACACTACCACCTCTTTTTGTGATTTCTTAATTGAGTGAACAAGTTCAGAGGCAATAAGGGCTCCATCCAATATGTTTCGACCCTCCAGAAAGGCATTCTGTGAGTTGCTAATGACATAGGGCAGCACTAGCTTCATGCGCAAGGCCATGATCTTAGATACTATTTTGTAAACACCACTGATCAATGTTATAGGCCGAAAATCCTCAAATGAATCAGCTCCCGACTTTTTGGCGATAAGAGTAATATATGAGATATTAACTCCTTTAGGTAGACGACCCTTATCAAAAAATTGATGTACCAAATCAAACAAATCTTCCTTAAGCAAATCCCAGCACTTCCTGTAGAAACCAAGGTTAAAGCCATCTGGGCCAGGGGCCTTTGATCCGTCACACTCCCATACTGCTCTTTTGACTTCATCCATTGATACCGGCCTTTCTAAATTTGAGGCTAAGGCTGGGTCCAATCGAGGGAAGGGGATATCACCAATTTTGGGTCGGGTATGCATGTCATCTTGGAATAGGCCAGAAAAGTAAGAAACTGCCTCTTGTTTAATAGACTCAGGATCCGATACCGCTCCATTACTGGTCGAGATAGAAAGGATGGAATTTTTTCTCCCTCTTGCGCAAGTAGAGATATGGAAGAACCTTGTATTTCGATCGCCCAGTTTCAGCCAATTTATTCTAGATTTTTGTCTCCACATCGCCTCCCTTTGTATGCTTTTATGAAAAAATTCCAGTTTTGCATCATTAAGCCTCTCCATTTCTGCTACCTCCAAAGTCCGATTTTCAGCCTCAAGTTCAAATCTCTCAATCACAACTTCAGCACATTCGATGGCTTTATTAATATCCCCATAGGAGTTTTTATTCCACGCTGCCAGCTTCCGTCGTAAACATCCCAATTTCTTCAACAGACAAAATCGCCCAGGGATCTCGACTTCAATGCTACCCCACATATCTGATATTATCTTCGCAAAACCTTGTTGTAACCACCAACAAGACTGAAATCTGAATGGTTTGAATCCCCAATTTGTTCTATCTTGGGATAGAATCAGTGGCCAATGGTCCGATGATCCCCTCTTGCCGGTAGTCAAGCGTATAGAGTTAAACATAAGCGACCATTCAGGTTGAGCCAATGCTCTATCTATTCTACTTGCAGCCATTCTATTTGCCCAGGTGAAACATCTCCCATTGAGAGGTAAATCAACAAGATGCAACTCCTCCATGAAACACTTCAAAGCTTCGACCCCTCTTCTATATATCCTGCTACTCTTACGATCTTCAACATATAAAGTCTCATTTAAATCTCCAATTACCAACCAAGGCCAAGTAAAGTTTGACTTTAAGGATGCAATCTCCTCCCACATGTTGGTACGGGTTTGAAGGTTACGAGCCCCGTACACACAACAAATGCAAATTTTCTCCTTTCTTATGCCAAACAAACCTTCTACAATCACCCAATCTCTGCTTACTTTATGCTTCACACATTGGAAGAAAGAACAATCCCACATTAAAAGAGTACCCCCTGAATTACCCTCTGCATCCACAGACAAAAAATCAAGGTCTCTGTTGTTCCACAGCCTAAGGCACTGCATTCTATTAATGCCCACAGTTCTAGTTTCACACAGGAATACCAATTTTGCATCACTATCTCGAATTAACTTACTACACTGACTGTGTTTAATTGAAGACCCAATACCTCTTATGTTCCAAGAAACAATACTTAACATAGGGAGGAATGCACTCACAGGATACTATGGTGCTTACTTCTGAGAGTCGGCCTGGGCTGTGCTCCATTCGGCTTCTTCTTTCTCTAACAACTCTCTTGCTGTTAGGATATCCACCTCCCTCCCGTTCTGAGTATGCCATCCTAGCAAATTACCGACTTGAACAGTGCTCTCTGCTTCGATATTGTGGTGTTGAGCCACCGATGATTGAACCTCCCACTGGCCTTCAAGTCTGTTATTGACTCTTTTAATAAGAGAGTCGTTAGGGGTACTGGTAGAGACAATGCTTCCCTTAAAATCAATAGCCTTATATTTCTTCCTTCCTTTTCGTTTTCTGACGTTAAAGGCACTTTCAATCTTCTTCTCGATTAGTCGATACAGAAGGCTTGTGACACCCATTCTATCTTCCGTCTCAAAATTGCTTTGGGTCATGGACTGAGTGCTACCTGCAATGGACTGAACAGGGGACAATGCGTCGGTCTCCATAAAAGGCCCAATATTCTGATTTGAGTATTGATAACAACTTTCATGGGCTTCATCTTGGGGAATAGGCCCAATGGTTCTGCTATCTGATACTTCATGGGGAACTAAATTTATTTCAGTGCCGACATTCTCAGTACTTTTAGAAGATTCGCCAAACTCTAACGAATAGCATCTCCCATACTCCTCACGCCTATTCATTAAAAGTTGTTTGTCCCCTGAGGGTGTTTTATCTTCTTTTGACAAGTTGCCGCCAACCGCCTCCGTGACCCTTACATTGTTCGAAGCAGAGTTGCACTCTTGTCGGGTAGATGTCGCACATGGACCCAAATTTTGAATGACACCCATCAGTTGGAATGGGTCTGTATCCTCCGTCGGAATCCCAGGTATGGTCGGAACCTTGGCCGGACTATGTGCCCCTGATTTTTTGCACCATTCAAAGGCATCTGTTCAAGGGAAATCAGATCCTCTACAACATACTTCATCAAGCATGGCTGAGACTGCTGCTCAAATCCTCGAACAAGAGATTCTGGTACCTCTATGACATTAACACAAGTTTGAACTCCGTCAATCTCCACGTTAACAGTCCACTGAGTATGCTTTTTTATAGTGGTTAGAATCTGTAAAAAGGCACAATCTAACTTTGTCCTATTTTCAGTGACTGAAGCCACCTTAACCAAGCTTCCTAGTCTCATTCCCAGAGTAACGAAGAATTCGTGCTGCCATGCTTGAAGCGGAACACCTTCTGCTTGAAGCCAGCACCTCCTGTTATTTGCGCAATCACCCACCTGCCAGGCCCTTAGAAACTAGAACTCATTGTTAATCCAACTATACTCCTGTGCTAGGAACTCATCTCTATCAGCCTTGGAATGGAATTGGACTAGTACTGCATCACCTCCACAATCACTAACTTTAACGTTTTGGATATTGTGGGAGTGAAAAGTTTTGATAACCTCTCCTATGTCAGATGGAGCATTAAGGGACCCGAATGCGCATCTAGATAGCCATGAACTAGTTTGTTCATGAGTTTTGATAGAGATGTTTGAAGCACCTTCACAGATTTCAGCATCATTCACCACCCTTTTCCCATTATTTCCAGTAATTCGATCCCTGAAATTTACACCTTTGGACACGAGATTTGGGTTACCTACAGGTGCTATTATAGAGTTTTTACCTTCAACCTTGTTGGGTACCCTTGCTCTAGCAACACTGGCATTAAGAGTTTCTTCGTCCACAGAGATCGAGTTGATCCCGTC